>FIZR01012962.1:0-12916 GCA_900060175.1 Ferrisia virgata
TTTTTTTTTTTTTTTGTTTTTTTTTTTTTTTTTTTTTTTTTTTTTGGTTTTTCACAAATATTTTGTATTTTTTTCTCATTCTGTAGGTACAATGCTTTTTAGACACTTGAGTTTTCAAAGCTTCAAGGTATTTTTAGTTTTTCATAAATGTCTTTTCGAGCAGTGCATTCTGTCTGATCAAATTTTGGACTTGATCCTAGCATTGAAAATTCAGTTTTCAATTTCCATAATTTTTGATACTTTTCGAAAACATCTCGGTTACTTTACATTTTTGGTAGGTTATTGAAAATTTTAATTCGGCGAATTGACTTGAATTTTCTAATTTAAAATTGAATTTTATTAAGGTAAACAAAGGGGGGAGGGGAATTAATTTTAGAATTTTTTAATGAAGTAATTCAAAATTTCAATTTTGTGAATTGACACAGATTTTTTAATTTTAAAATTTTACATGAAGTGAGTAAAATGTTCATTTTCGTGAATTGATGAATTTTTTAATTTAGAAGGGGGCTAATTTAGTATAGAATTTTCTGTGAAGTAATTGAAAATTATACTTTTGTGAATTTTAACACTTTTTTTTAAGAAAAAAAAAAAGGAAAGAAACTGGTGAGGAAAAAGAATGTAAATTCAAGAAGGAAATGTATGAAAGAAACTGAAAGGAAATTGGAAAGATATAGAAAGTAAAACAAAAATAAGAACAAAAAAATGGACGCATACAGCTTAGCTGACTCGTGTTTCTGTATTTGTGGACCCGTCTGAAATTTTTTGTCCCATTAAACTTCAAAAATCTGCTACATGTTTTGTAGGTATTTGACAAAAGCTGTTTCTTCTTTTATGAATGTTGAATTTGACTGTTCGTTTCAAGATTCTCGCGGAAAATGAGAATCCTTTTGTTACTTACGGTACACTGCTGTTATATTCTTCTTTGCATAATGATCATTTCCGATTTTTTAGCAAGGAAATATTACATTATAATGAACGCCATATTCTGTTTGTTTCAGATATCCAATACAGCGTCGAACCACCTCAAGACATCAGAGTGCAATGTAATAACAACGAAATACTCGTATACGTTGATACTGTACACAACGTGTTCAATGGTATGATATATCCGATGGGATTATCGAAGAATTCATCATGTATGGCAGAATTTAGTCATAATTATGGCCCTGTTAAATACCGCCTGCCTTTGAGATCATGTAACACGATGAGTACTCAATTGGTAAAGTACACGATGTTCTTTGTACATATCACATAATCGATAAAAATTTACTAATTTGAATCATTGTAAATAATTTATTCCGAATAGGAAAATGGTGCCATAGAATATTACAACACGATTGTAGTCCAGCCACATCGAAAATTGGTCACTAGTAAAGGACGAGGATTCCACGTAAGATGTCGTTATCAACCGAAAGAAAATCTCCTATCGACGTCTTCGGAAAAGTAAGCTCGATACAGAATTCCAAATTAACGTTGATCGGGTTCTTCGTTAAGCAATAATAATGAAATCTTCCATTAACAGCACGACCGAAACATCCGCATCAATATTCACTGCCAAAATGCCCATAGTCACGATGAAAATCTACTATAGCGAATCTTCCAACGCCGAAGTAGCTGAAAATGTCAAAATTGGAGACCCTTTGAATTTAGTTATCAGTATTAACGACGTGAACAACGTTTACGGTTTGTACGTCACCGATTGCTTGGTTCAAGATGGTTTGGGCTGGAGTGATCTACGTTTAGTTGATGGAGATGGGTAAGTTTTCGTACTTAGTCGACGATATTGATTGTATTTTTATTATTTTTTCATTTTCTACCTTTTTATTATAAAATCTTTTCGTATATGCGTGTAGATGTCCGATGGATCAAGAAATCATGGGACCATTCCAGTACAACGATCAACTAACCAAAGCTGTAGTTCGTTTCCAAGCTCATAAATTCCCGTATACCGCTTCGGTGTATTATCAGTGCAGCGTACATTTATGTATGCACGAAAATAATGGATGTAAACACGTGGTTGGTATCAGGATTCGTTACGTATAATTAATTATAAATTGCTGGTCGATCAGCACCGGTGGAAAACACTGAAACAACGCTATTTTACAGCCTCCATCTTGTAATGGTGATAAAAAGCGACGAAGTCGTAGAGATGATAGTCAAAAGCATAACCCTGAAGAAGGAAGTGAAGCTATGATTGAAGTATACAGTGGATTATACGTCAACGAAGCTAACGATGTGAACAGACCAGAACAAATGGATCAAGTTATGGAAAAAGTATTGCACTGAATTCTCTATTATGCATATTTGTTGGACGTATTATTCGAATATTATAACTTTGTTCAATGTCTTTTTAGGCTCTAGATGATCCTTACAACATTTGCGTATCTCAGCGAAGCTTCGCCGTTGGTATCGCTATTGCTGGTCTAGTTCTTATGTTATTGACGATCATAGCCGTTATGATTATATTAACGAAAAAGAGGAGTCCGAGAAAAGACATTTCAACCACTGGAAGCTCGATTTACAGCGGACCGTATACCAATACTGCCTTTGTTCCGGAATCTCGCTAAATTTAATTTTTTATTTAATTTTTCAAATTTAGCTCGAAATGCATTTTTTTGTGATTTTAACTTTCCAAAGAAAGTTCAACGAAACGAAATTCAACGCTCGGTATGTCGTTAATTTTACAAATTTATTACGATAAGATTTTTTTCGTCGTTATTCCTGGTATAAGTACCTTTTCAAGTTTTAACTCTGATTTTTTTACTCTTTTTTTTTTTTTTTTAATTTTTAACAATTGTGATGTAGTTTTTTAATTTTGTTATTTTCGTGCGGTTAAGTCTCATAATAATCATTGTTGAATAATGACCCAATATTCAAATGATAATTTGTATTCATTTGATGGGTAAAATAATGACAGTTTTCGAACTAATGAACAATTGGTTTAGGGTTTATAATGGAATTGCATTCTGAATGTAATATGAAACACGAATATAATAACTTTAAAAAGTGTAATAAAGTTTAAGTACCTATGGCATTGTTTTTTAACACTTGACACGAAAAAGTTGGAAAAATTATCTATATTGATTTTCGGGTAATCAAATGTAATTTTCAAGCGTGGTATAACTAGCGTATGAGTTTGGTATTTTTAACGTACCACTACCACACATGTTTTGAATCCTTATCAAGATCGCATTGCATAGACACCAGATTTGTTACGTACACATTACAAAAATTAGCAATCACATTACATTTCATTCAGAATATGCAGAACACATTAGTCCTATCCGTGACGATAATTTCAGAATTTCTTCTAAAAGTTTGAAGGCTTTTTTCAAATCGTCGTCCTGTCGTACTTGTTGTTTAATTGTTCGCGCTAAATTGTTGCCATTAATCTCAAAGAACATGAATTACTATCGAAGATGAATGACCAAGAGATGTCTCTGGCCCTTGGGAGAGGCTAAGACATTCAAGTGGATTTCCCAATGCTTGAGAGACGGCTCCGTACACGTCCGCGATAGATATTTCGATAATATCGAATTTTTAAACATTACAAAAAGATAACTAGAGATACCAGAATATCTTAAGAGCAGACTCTGTGTCAAAAAAAGAATTATAGAATAAAAAGATTTGAATTTTATGAAATGAAAAAAAATTATTTGAAATTTGTGTGAAATAAAAATAATAAAATATAAAAATTTTAAATCTATGAAATTAAATTAAAATAGAGAGGGTAAAAAGATTTCGATGGAAATGCATTTTGTTGTAAAGGTTCAATTCCAATTGGGTCCCTAAAAAATCATATGTCGGTCCCTAATGGACTATTTGGTCCTAAAATCTAATACGTAAATGGTCCAATCGATACCAAAATCGCCAATCGAGGCACTTTGAAAAATAATATCTCGTTCCCTATGGACTACATTTCCGACAAGTTAACTTTTCACTCTACCTTTTGATGACGTCATAAACAGCGCAGTTCTATAATTATTCGATTTATAATTAGAATATCCCAAAATCTGCTGAGGAAATGGTACAGTTGGGGCACTTTAAAACATAATATGAGGGTATCTAATGGACCATTTGGTTCCTGACGGACCATTTAATCCTAACAACCGAAGAGGAAATAGTCCAATTGGGACACTAAAAAATAATGATATCTCGGTCCCCACTGGACCATTTAATCTCTAACGTATTATTTTTTTCTAATGGACTATTTAGTTTCAAAATCTAATTAGCTCTGAGGAATCGGGATCCGAAGCTGTGGTGAAAATTTCAAGAAAATCGGACCATTTTTACTCGAGTTATCGCGTTAGAAAAGAAATGGAGAAATAGGTGGAAAAATAGACATTTTTACTGCGAGTCTAATGCCTATTAACCTACCACTACACCATCTCTAGAGAACACCTCATGAAGTATGAAAATCGAAATTTCCTCCGGTGAATATAAAATTTACATGGGAATAAATAAATTTCATCGGTATTCTAATTATAAGTCAAATGTCTATTGAACTGCACTTTTGACGACGTCATCACCGAAAGGGAAAAATGATTTCCATGGAAATGTATTTTGTTGCAAAGAAAATGGTCCGATTAGGACACTTTAAAAATTAATATCTCGGTCTCTAGTGGACCATTTGGTCCGAAAATGTAATCAGCTCTGAGGACCAATGGTCCAAACCTATGGTGAAAATTTCAAAAAAATCGAACCGTTTTTACACGAGTTATCGCGTTACAAAACAAATAAAGAAACAAACAAACAAAACAACAAATAAATTCTGATGATCGCATTAGCGAACTCAAAAAAAAAAATTCAAATGCGACAAACCTGGTACTGCTTGCCATTATAGAGAAACCTAATTTGGTCATATTGGCAAGCGCTAAGATTCATTCTTAAGAAAAGCCATGGTCTTATCTTGAAAATATATCAAACAGCTATTTTGCTGACGCGATGGATAATCGTATTTGCGAGAATAGGTACTTATCTACTTATTCTTCGTCGTGAATAAAATGTCTTCGCAGCTGAATTTAGGATCGTAAACTTCTGTATTTTGATATCTTTTGTAATATTACGATGAAGTGAGATTAGAAAGATTTGAAAAATATGAGATGTAAATTTTATTAATATGAAAAGTTTGAGAATTCAACGCTACGAATTTCGTATTACTCGGTTTTCAACGATAGGCGACGTACTTACTCAGTTATTCGCTGAACAAAGCATTCGGTGCCAATGAGTATGATGCAAATATCAGTTACAAAAGGTAATATTGTTAGACTTCTTCAAAAATCAACTTTCATAATCAGTTAACCAGCACATATGTAATAATAAAATAATTATCTTTAAAACATCCGCCTTGTTTGAAATTATGAATAATCGGCAATTTCAAAGAAAAACATCGTTTTAATGAGATAGGAACATAACGTTATTGAGCGTTGACATAATTTCGCATCAGGACTATTAAAAAAAAATTGACAAACAGCTTTTAAAGGATAAGCAGAATATCATAAATTAAATTTCGAACTGTAACTACATTGATGAATCATGATGGAAACGTCGAGTCCATGATGTCCAATGCTTCGCGTAATTGTTTATATAAATACCTGTAAATATTTTATAAACATGAAATATATACATGGGTTGAAGTTGAATTGAATTATGCTTTACACGAAACAAATTATCAATTTACTCACAGTTAGAGGTAAGTGTGAAATTTTATTCAGTGTTTTGACGGTGCTCGTTATAATCTGATCACCTTTAATTTTCTTCTTAATTACAGCTTTCAAAGTGTGCTGTTCAAATATCGATCTGCTATTATCATAAGTTCTATGAAGAACGTGTGAAAACATTGAAAAATCAATATTCGCATAAATGAAAGAAAAATTTCATTGAAAAGTATAAATAAAATAAGAAAAGATATATGTCACTCATCCGGTACATTTACCAAAGTAACATCAATTTCGATTCCATACACATGTAGTAGAAACATTCTGAACGTGTCATAATTGAAATCTTTTACTTCTGAAACGCTAAAAATGAAAAAAAAATTTCAGTATTCCAAGCGTATTAATTGCTTGATATGGATAAATTAATGGATTACTTCTCATTATTTTCTCGCCACGACGTTGGAACATGACGTCGAAATATTCAGAATGATTCTGTAAAATGGTCTTATGAACATGTATTTCTTTTTTCTGAACTACGATGATGAAATTGTTAGTTTTCTGGAATATTCAATTTTGTGTTGTTTTTTTTTTTATCATAACACATTCATATTATTTCATGTCAACATAAGCTCAAATTCCGAGTTGAAACAAGTACCGAAGTACTTGATACCTATGCTTTGAATTTTTCTATTCTTACTAACTTGTTTATAAAATATATGTATCTTTGATCACATTCAAACAATCACAATGGATATTTATAATCGGTTTCATTATCGCTGGTTCCAAAACGCCGTATGTCAACGAGACCGTCAGTACAGGAAAGGGAGGATGATTCCATTTTTGTATTTATCATTATGCGCATGTGTTTATACTTCTGGTTTTTCGCGATGAACATTATCATTTTATCATCTCGTTTTTCAATGGTAATATTACTCTTTTCTTATTCCATCACAACATCTCGTAAATTACTTCTCATTCTCATACTGCTATACGATTTCGTTTAATTATGCATTTATATATACATTTTGATTCTTTCATGTTTGTTTTTTCGTGTATATAATTACAGCGAGAAATCAAAAACATGTAGAAAAACACGTTGTATGAAAACACATACAAACTTCCTAAGAACCACTGATAAGACTCAAAGCTTCAATTCTGAATATTCAACTAAACACCATGCACAGAACAGAGGTAACGTGGTTAATAAATTTATTTCTATCAATTCTATCGGGAAAATGCTAGAACAGGACAAAAAACGATTAAATTTTGATATTTTAAATAAAGAAAAATGAAAAAATACCAAGTATAGGAACATGGCAAAAAATGGCGCCCGTTTGTTTACAGTCTGCTGTTATCGTATTGTTATAAATTTCTTATCATTTTACATAAAATTTGAATGGGAAAATAAATTTTTTTTATTGTGAAAAGAAAATAGAAAAATTCTATGACTTTTTTTTAAAAGTAATATCTAGAATGATCTAGAATATAAAATTATTTTTCGAATGATATAAGATTCTTGAAATTATGTGCAATAATTATCTTGTAAATGAAGAAAATCGGCACACAAAATGTAAGATTGTTCAGATTTACTGAGAAATAAAAAAGAAAAACTGATTGTGAAAGGAAAGTGAATAGATGGTTAAAAATAGTATAAAATGAGGAATATTTTAGTCATTAAATGTTACTTGCCAGCTGTTTTGGTTTTTGCAATAATTCAATTCTAAAGTTCAGAACGTTGTATTTCAAACACTAAAATAGCTGGCAAGAAACGTTTAGCGACTAAAATATTTCTCTTTTCAAGCTATTTTTAACCAACTATTTACTGTTTCCCTACGATCAATTTTTCGTTTTTATTTCTCCATAAATCTGAACAATCTTACATTTTCTGTGTCGATTTTCTCCATTTATAGGATGATTATTGCATGGAATTTCAAGAATGTTATTCCACTCGAAAGATAATTTTATATTCTAGATATTACTTTGAATAAAAAATCATAGAATTTTTCTATTTTCTTTTCAAAAATTAAAAACTCGTTTTGCCATTCAAATTTCATGTAAAATGATGATAATAGCATACTGTAAACAAACGGCCGCCATTTTTTGCCATGTCCCTACACTTTTCAGAACATGAGGATGAAAAACAAAAATCGGTATGCAGAAGAGAGTAAATTGAAAAAAAATACCAAGCATAATGAAAAATACAAAAATAGAATCATCCTCCCATTCTGTTTTTCCATTCGTTCAAGCATAATTGTTACTCCTATCTATCAGCGATTGAATTTGAATAAAGCGAAAATTGTTAATAATCCTGATCAGCGACAAACGACTCTCATCTATCATTTACTGTACTCTGTGTTTCTCATAGTCGATCACTAAGAATACAATTTTCATATATTTTTTTCCACACTTAAAAACAAACACATATGATTCAGTTTTTTTCCAAGAACTATTCTCAATAACATAGGTCAATAAGGCCACCCAACTCTGGAATCTTGCCACTGACCGCTGATTACCACATATTACAAATAGTATTATAATCGTACTAAATGTATCTGCTTTGATCTATCGGTTCAACTCATAATAAATATAATATAAGTACAGTAAAGTTTCGCAATATTATGGTGTTGAAAGAGTCGCCATTATTATTCATCTTTTAAATCTCATTTTTTTATATGTACGTATTATGTCATTCATCAATAGATAGAGATACACCTTTCGAGGTTCGTACGTTCTTCGCCCGCTGCGATTGAAATAATACAGGTAACTGTGGGTACTAAACAATCCTACGCAAAAAATTTAAACAAGAATGACTAATTTTTTAGGCAAAGATATCTAAGTTATAATTCGAAATATAACGGTTATTTTTGCAAAGTAATAAGTATAGTTATTTAAAAATAATTTTTATTGTATTTAAAAAAAAATAGATATCCGCATCAACTTTTTTAAAAAATAATTATTACTTGAAAAATTAACATATACTTACGTGATTTCGGTTAAAAGTTGATTGCAACATTAATGAAGATTTTCTTGATTTGATAAAATTACAAAAATTTTGCTGATAAATAGTACATATGTACGTAGATAGGTAGGTACGATAGGTACCTAACTACATATTTAGCCAACGACTTTTATTAGGTACTCTTTTTATTTTATGCAAGTATTCGAGCAAAAAAAAACTATAGCTCATATTAATTCGCATGTCGTTGAATAATTCATTAGATTTAGACATAATAATTATGACGTGTTTCACCTTATGTAGGTATCTTTATACGTAAAAAATGTCTTTGATAAATTTTCAAGTCGAATGTACAATTGAAAAAAATTTTGTAAGGAGGTATTATGAATACTAGGTATGTACTTGATATAATTGGTACACCGTTTATAATTTTTTTGTAATGCCAAAAACTAAAAAACACGCAAAAGTAAAGAAGAATTCGAAAATTATCAAATTTTTGCTTCAAATTTATGGATAAATGCTCGATTATTCTAAAAATGAAAAGTAAAAACGAGGGGTTTTTTCCCTATACATAAATTAATTCAAAATTGTAAATATCGATTATTAATTAGTGTTGGCTAAATCAAGAAAAATCATCGCTATTTTCCCTGATTTTCTTAAATGTTGATTGGAACTATCGTAATTATATTTACGACTATTATTTAAAAAAAAAAAAACATTGCACAGGAGCGATGCTTTTTCTTAATAAATTGTAGGAGTACAGCCTAATTTCAGACATGCCTGTAGCTAGGGGAAGAGGGAAGAGGGGGTATTACCCTCAATGCGTCAAAAACTCCATTTTCAGTGTCAAATAATTTAACATTTTTTCAGTTTAGAAAAGTGAATTTTAATTGAAATTGCTGAAAAATTAATTTTTAGTTGTAAACATTGAAAGTTTCTTGATAATTATGGCAATAATTTCAACGATCTCGGAATTATGAGGTTGGCTAACCTGTAACGCAAAATTTTTGAGTCATTTTAATTGGAATTTAACTTCCTAGACTGAAAAATTTTTTGAACCTATTATTAAGGCGAAAAGCCCTTTCATTACGTTTCTTTGAAAAATGAAATATGTCGATTTTTACAATCTACAACTTTTCAACCCCCTGGTAGGTGGTTATAAGTGGTATTAGATCGAGATGCCAATGGTACAGAGAGACGACTATCATATACACAACAAAATTGCGGGACTTTCAAAATGCACCACTCAGTGTTCAGCATTCAAAGGTAGCCAATCAGCGTTGAGGTTGAGTCTATGCTAGCGCTCCCAACAGGAATTTAAAAATTTTCGAAGTCAAATCGCAGTGCATCAACTTGGTGTTCTGCATAACTTTGCTCAGAGTTTTAACAATGCGGTTCTGCATTCTATGAAGAAACTAGGAAGCTACACAAAAAAAGAAAAAATCAAAACTAAATCACTAAATCAAATATCAAATTTATTTGGTTTTGGTTTAAGAAAATGGAAAGATTTTGTTTGTGGTGTTAATATTGGATTTTCGGAGATTTTGGTTGGGGTTATGATTATAATTTTGGTCAATTATCAATTTTTTTTTGAGATTATTTTGGTTTTGGTTCACGTTTTGGTTCCATGTACTGCCATTTAAAAACTGAGTGGATTGAATTTAATTTTTTTTTAATTTTTGAAGAGATCGTAAGCGTAAGCAAGGAATCGGAGCGGCTCCAGAGCCAGAAGCCTTCGTAGCCTTATATTTTGAAAAGGTGGAGACTGGCTCCGGAGCCGGAGTCCTATATTTTGAAAGAATGAAGCCTGGCTTCGGAGTCGGGGCCTTATATTTTTTGAAGCGATTGAGCGTGGCTTTGGAGCTAGATTTTGGCTGGAGCCTAATATTTTAGAGCGGTATGGGGGGGGGGGGACTCTGGTGCTGAACACAATAGAGAAAATATAAACTTATGTGAGTAATTCATGGCCAACTTTGGCAACTTTATAACAGGCTGGTATACTAATTCTGGCAACGTTGATTTGACTGTTCTAAAAAGCTGAATTCAACATAAGCTATTTTACATATATGTGAGAACTTTATAGTTTTTTGCTCATATCTTTTTGTAGAAGGGGCTAACAAAAATTTTCATTGGACAGTTTTTTGAAGAGAATTGAATTATCTTTCTAATGATGTATTTACTTATAGCTATTATTGTTCTTGAAATAATTAACATTGAACTTTTGAATTACATCATCTCTAAAACGATAATGCAAAACGCAGCATTTTCTATGCTCTTTCCAACGATGTACAGTTTCTATAGTTTGAAAAAAAGTTACATCTGTAATTTGCAATAATCTGAAGTCTGAATAAATTGAAAAAAAAATATGCAGTTTCCTTGTTAAAAAACTTATGGTCCAGTAGGATCCACAAATAAATATACCATTATGAACAAAATGATATAGGCAAAAAACTGTAAAGCTCCCATATAAACTAATGTTACAGCCTCTTGAACGAATAAGTACTTCAACATTAAGAATGTAGTGTTGAAATTGGGCACCTTACTTTATTTCATTTTTCATTTTATTTTAATTAAGAAATTTTTATGTACAGTTAATGCTCCGGAGCCATTTAAAATGAAATCTTGGGCTTCGGAGACGTAGCCTCCTAAAACAATTCCGTGGATTCCAGAGCCAGAGCTGGAGCTGGAGCTTTGTGAAATTAAATTTCAGACTCCGAAGCTGGAGCCGAAGCCATGTGAAATGAAATTTCGGGCGAGGCTCCGATGCCTTGATCGTGAGCAGTAATTTAATCAATCTACCTAAGCACACAGAAAGTTATTTGCAGGGTTGTTAAGCAGAATAAATTCTGCAGAATAGCTCGCGCAGAATGCAGAATATGCCTAATACGTAGAATGAACGCTAAATTACCGTATTTACGGTGAAATTCTATTCATTTAACAATTTATGAATTTTTTCTTAAATTGTTTTCTGTTTTCTTATTTAATCATTAAAAAAAAAAATTAAAAATAAATTAAATGAAAGTTTGAAGATTCAAGAAATATAACTTGCCCATTTTCAAAAATTTTTGGCTTTGTATTTACAAATTTTTAGCTTATAATTTTACATTATGCATCACTCTGCGTATTCTGCGTATTCTGCATATTCTGCGTTCATTATGCATTTGTTCTTTTCAAGAGCGTCCATTAACTTCACTTCGTTCAATGAGCGTTCCTGTTCGTTCTCCATTCTTTGTTCTTTCCCTGACGTTCTCGTTCCCTGTCCCATTCCCTCTCTTTTTTTAGCCAAATTTTCTATGTCATATTGCCAAATAAAACCTGGCAATTACAGTCTTACGACCAACAGCGGGGAGAGGGGTGGGGAGATATCAACAAAATCTGTTTTAGGGTACTAAACGATTATTAAGACGTTTTTTTTTTAGCCATATCAAGTATTTATTTTTATTAATTAATTTTTTTTGAACATTAAAATTATTTTACTCGGCTCAGTATCAACCAAAATCGCTCCAATCCGGTCGATCGGCTCTGTTTGGTAGCGGATTAAATATATATGAGTGGGAATGAACTCGGGTCAAAATTCAGGCATATCCCAATTTAAGGGAGGGGGGTGCTGAGGTGTCAAAAATGCAAAAATTGTCCTTTTTTAAGCCAATTAATAAAGAATCAAAAGTTTTATAATATAACCAAAAATCAACCTTCTAAGTCAATAAAGAAGGCAGATATAAGGATTTTCCCCCCTTTTATGACCTTGAAAAAAGGGAGTTTTTCCCCTATCTCCCCACCAAAATGAGCTAGGAAGTTGAAATTTGGTATGTACATTTAGTTGGGACCGTAGATGTGCTTTTTGGGAGTTCCAACTTTTTAGCTCTATTGCACCCTCTCACAGTCCCAAAAAAATAAAAATTGGTTTTAGGCAGGCAAAGTTGTGGCAAATACATTACAAAAAAATTAACTGAAAAACGAAGAACGTAAGAAAATTTATACGTTCTCGTTCTTTTGAAACATTCACCTTTGTTCTTTCCTTGTTCTTCAGCAATCTCAAGTTGCCCGTTCTTGTTCTTCTTAATAATGATGATAAAAATGAACTAATTAAGCTTATCGAATTTATAAGTCATAGCTACTTTATCAGGTTAATATCAACATTATTAATTTCACTTATCAGGGTTCAATTTAATATTAAAAAGTTGATTCGTACATGATTTGCGTACTATACCACAAGTCAATATGCCAGAACCACGTCGTATTCCCATACAGCGCCGTATTATGCTACACGCACACTACGCACGTGCGTAGGGCGGCAGATTTT
>FIZR01012963.1:0-22796 GCA_900060175.1 Ferrisia virgata
AATTGCATCTTCTATGCACATATTTCTATTTTAGGGTCTCTGTGCATCCGTTTATGCTATCTGCATTAGTGCATACCTTCTTCACCATTTTATCTATGAATTCGATGACGAGGTATCCTAAAATTGTATATTGATATTTGAAGTTCGTTTTTGCGCTGATTTTTCATATTTTTTTTCCCCTTCAGTACGAGCGTTTTTGAAAAATCCAAAAATAATACTTTCTTTTTTTTTATTATTGTAACAAAAGCTAGTTTATCATTTGCATATATGAATACATAACATTTATCCGTTATGTAGTTCGAGTTTACCAGCTTCATGTGCTCATTTTTACCAATGCATTTTACTTTTTTTTTTCTTATTCTTTCTTTAGTGTCATGTGACACTACATTTCCTGACACCATTTGCACGACAGGCAATCTGCCGTCAATCTAATCTTCTTGGCTGAATTTGAGCGATTTTTAATCTCCCAGAAGAATAATACTAAATAAAAACAGGGGAGGGGTGCTGATACTCGCAAAAATTTTGATAGTTGGATATATTAATCGACACAGAAATACTCCACAGTGCTTTTCTTTTCATTATTGACGAAAATTTCCAAAAATTCTCATTTTTTGAAATTTAAAAAATTTGATTAAGTTTTTTTTTGACATTACTTATCTATTTAAAATCAATCTAGAAGGTTAAAAATACGCGGGTAGTTTGAAAAGGTGTCCAAAAGATGTTTTAGGTGTGTAATATGAAACGATTTATTGCTAAATTATTCCTCGAGGGCAATATACGAAATGAAAAATTTGCGAAAAATGTGACAAGTACAAATCACATAATCAACGTTTTATAAGGTGTCGTTGCACGTATAAACGCCGACAATAACTAATTATCGTAAAAAAAATGACATTTATTAAAACAATTACATGTCAAAAGGTTATTAATGCTGTTTACTAATGCGAGGGTGAAAACGCGTAGGTATTTGTCAACAAAAACAAAACACTCATTCAACTAAACATTTCATACGTACAATGTAAGGATAATCATGAAAATTTCGTGACTCGTGCATTTACATTTATCCACGTATCTCATTTCTCATTACGTAGAAAATTCCTGAAAGTCACATTCATCGGCTCGTTATTCGTTTAATAAGTATAAAAGCAAAGCTTTTGATAGCAGCATTTTAAATGACGCTCCAATTATGAATTATATACCAATAAGGATTCGATGTACGATAATTTTATGGGTCAGTATAATACACGTAGGTCGACAGTCGATACGTACAAATATCTATACAGATACACTAGAGCCACAACAACGAGACATACTGGACAAATATATACGTCAGTATGACGAACAACACAGGTGGACACGATGTGAAATTTTTAATAAACGACAAAATGGGTCATTTGAAGTACACTGCTTGTACCAAATACCACATATAGAACATTCACCCCATAAATAAATAAAAAAACTGACGTACCTAGCTACCTAGCGAGCGAAAGTAGACTACCTACACGTTAAATCGTAACCCTAAAGCTAACGAAAACACCAAATAGGTACGCAGTACACGTGACACACAGACGAGGAAATAACTCACATGTTCAGTAAGGTTAATGGAATTAAATTTTAAAAAAGAAAAAAGAAAGTTTTGATAATTGGGTGAACAGTAGGAATCGCATGTTATAGCAATTATCACCTACTTTTAGTTGGGAAAAAAAATTTCACACAGTTTGGTAGCCATTTTAACTTAAAAAGGTTAATTATTTCCAAAATATTCTAAATTTATAAAGGACGAAAGGTAGGGTGATATGAGGGGGATTATGGTAATAGAACGCACGCTAAAACCGGCGGTAAAACTTTTTATATACGAGTAATTTGAATATTACGAAAGTTTCTGCTTCTAGAATGTATATTTGTATGGTATAAGGGTACGAAACACGAATTCGAGGTAGGTACATGGTGCCGAAACTGTAAATTTATCGTATCAGTCTATATACTTCGTTGCTGTATACACAGATTTAACGACTGACCTGAATATTATTTAGTCACGCGAATGTATATTTTTGCATCATTTAGATAGATTTTCTGGTTCTGCTGTTGAATGTTGAACATGAATTTCGCAAAACATGGTATTATTTGATGATAACGACGACGACGATGATGATGATGATGATGATACTAACGCGAATAACTTTTTTGCGTGACAGGATGATTGGCGATTCTATATCAGCGGATTGGAACGATTAGCGCAGATTCTAAATCAATCTCAGATCAATAGTCAAGATTCATCATCGGCGCATTCCGAAAGAACGGGAATTTCATTACTGTGCTATGTTTTCAACGGATTAACCGAAACTAATAACAGCCGAGTGATTACCAGTTCGTTGAGGGTGTTAAGAGTCCTCTGCCAGACGATCGAAGCATCAGTGCTGGCTTTGAATTTAGCAGCCATTATACCGATATTTTGCTCGTATTTGAATTGCGAGTACGATGCAGCTATTCAATTGGAAGCTGTAGAAACGTTGAAAATGTTGACGAGGAAATTTCCACCGCAAACTGTCGTCGATTTCTTGTTCACCGATCAATGTTTCTATTCGAAGAGTTCCAGGGTACGTTGTGCCGTGATTCCGATAAATGTTCTAGGAAACTCAAACATTTAATTAGCAAACACTTTTCTTATTGTTTTGTTTTTTTATTTTTAAAGATGAGAGAAAATTCATTACTATGCTTGATGTACGCTTTGTTAACATTTCCAAGTACTGAATTCAATGTCAACGAATTAGCCGAAACTTTGATCAAACAAGGTATAAATGAACCAAAGAGAAGAGTTAGACAAGCTTTGCTGGATGCATTATCGATCCTAGGTCAATTCATTCCGAGATCGGAATTTAGAATTGATAATGTTAACGAAGAAACATTAGAATTTAAAAAAGCTTTACGAGCCAGATTGACTAGACGTCAATTGCCGAGTATATCTTCGAGTGGATTATTACTATACGCGTTTCAGATATCTTCAAAAACTACTTTCGGTGGGTGATTTTCCAATAATTGAAAATCGTAGGTACAAACTTTGCGATACCTAATTACTAGACGATTATTTATTTGGCGATTTTTTTTCCAGCTACCGATATCGAATGGATTCTAGCTGGACGTGGGTCGTTATCTGATAATTACAATAAATCCAAAGCTAAGTTTAATTACACCCACGGTGAGGATATTTCTCCTATTCAGGCACAGACGAGGTACCTGCTAAAACTAAATTGTAATTTTATTAATTATTAATCGGTGTAATCGATACGGGCACGGTAAATAAATAAAATGACATGTAACGTCGAATCCTTTTAAAACCGTACACGAGACATTATAAGTAGAGGTTATTACACTAGTTGATTGTACTACATATGATTGAGAAATACGAGCAATATTTATTGCATTTTATCGTGCTTACCTATTTACCATACAAAAAGTAAATAATTGTTTTGATCTGAGATAACGAAAAATGATTGTTTGATTTTACAGATGGAGTTCAAGCAATGAAAAGGCAGATTCGGCTCAAGAATGTAGCCGGCCGTTAGAATATGATTTACACGTAGATTGTTCGCATAGTGCAATTAATCGAGGGAATTCTGAAGAAGCTCTGTATACTAATACTAAATTATATGATTTTGTAAGTATTTACCTAGCCATTAGTTCACTTACCTGATTTAGCGAACGATATTGATACTCAGGATTGAGGATTACAATCAGAATTCTTTCGTACCGTTCATTTTTCTGAATATAAGTGTAATTTGACATCAAACCATTTACGCCAGCAGATGAATAATTTTGATGTAGTTTCATTACATAATCAGTGTGAAATGAATGCTATGAAATGGGATAGATAAATAAAGGACATCAAACACAGAACAGATGTGATTGGTTGATTATACAATTTTCAAAAAAAAATCAATAATACATTACTCGTATGACTCGTAAAATCACAATTAACATTAAACGCTTTAAATGTCACTTAATGCAAATTTGGAAACCTAATTATTCTAAAACGCAACATGAAAATAACTACAGAATTGTATTTTCTCGAAATTACAAAAAACGCAGTGAAACGCCATCTTTTTTTTTGCATCTTTAAGGGGGTGCTTTAGTGTTTGAGAAATAGCCTAATTGGATAACAAGGCGCAAAAACTAATCGAATTTTTTTCGAAAAATAAGGATAATGCCACAATGATACAATTTTAATTAATTATATTAATTAATACATAGCGATAAGCAGTTGAATAGAAAACAGTTTTCAGATTCGTACCGCGTTTCGATAACATTTTGTTGCAATTTGTTAATATTTATTTTTGACGTTCAAAATGAAGATCATTCTTCGTTCAATAAATAGAAAGATGGACTTTCATATAACATCAAATAAAATGTTAAGAAAATCAAAATTCTGAAAAATAAATGCGCAGCATTTTTCAAAATTTCATCCTCAATCATTGTTTCAAATTTCAGCTCGATCAGTCCATTTTTCCAAGAGAAATATTGTTTTTTCCGAGTGCAAACAAAAAAGCTCAGCCATTTTACAAAAGTTGCAATAAAATGTTATCGAAACGCGGTTCGGATCTGGAAATTGTTTTCTATTTCTTTGTTTATTGCTATGAATCGATATAATTTATCAGAATTGTACCACTATCCTTATTTTTTGAAGAAAATGCTATTAATTTTTGCGCCTTGTCCAATCGTGCAACTCCATAACCATTAGAGCAGATCCTTCATTTTCTAATACATAATGGAAGGCGAAGAAAAGAAACTGATTTTAATTTTTAATGACGCTGGCGGTTGATTAATTTTTTTAATTATTTCCCATTTTATATTTCATTCTTCGCCATCCCATTTTTTCAAATAGATGCGATCCTTTCGCAGTTTTTGTTTCGATTATTTTTGGCAGAAAACGATACGTGAAAATGACACAGATTTTGAAATTGATGTAAAAAAATTGTTTAGTGTAATAAGAATTTTTATTCGAACAATCTGACATAATCTTGTTCAATTATTTTTAGCAGTTTGAATGAGATAATTGAGATTTTGTTGAAAATTAAATTACTATTGAAGTATCAATCTTCAAAAATGATTATCTTTCTGCTCCATTTACAGGACAGAAATAATAGCTTTGAAAGATACAGTGCTGACTGGACAGATACCAGATTCTCCTCAAATTTTTTTGGTAATCATAAATTTTTTAAGAAATACCTTCATTTTTTATTACTATTATTTTATTAGCTTTATATGTATATTTATTCAGCCGACTTACAAATGTATACTTATTAACATCATTTTGTACTATTTAATTCGTTCGAATTGTAGAAACCTTACATCAAAGATACCCATCAACGCTTTCCGATACATCAAGTTACGCTTCTTCGTACGCATCTGATCAAAGTAAACAAATTATCGTACATAGATCATCGTCTAAAATAATCATACTAATGAAAAATGAAAGTTTAATTATTAAAGGAATATTGCAGATTTCCCTCGATTGGATCCTGCTTATGATTCAAACTTAGTGTCCATTGGCAGACCAGTTTCCGAAGATAAATTGGATAGATTGTCTGTTTACAAAAAATCATCGAAACTTCCTGTTCGGTCGGTGGATACAAATATAATAATAAAGTTTAATTGAGTGTATGCTGATTGATTTTTTATGATTTAATTTTTCAGGCTTGAACCAAGCATTCGTTCGGTGCCAATACATTACAGCTACAATACCGGCGGTTCTCTTCCCATATTGTATAATAAAAAAGAAAAAAATACATTTTTCAATAGTTTCTACCAAAATCGACAAAAACCGGTAAGATTGTACTGAATAATTTCGCAGGAAGTTGACGTTCAATAAATTGTACTAAAAAATCTCTATTCATAGGATACTCAATTATCTTCAGATAGCGATAGTAAAAGCAGATGGTCGAAGAGCAGAGAAAATAAAAACAAACAGTACGTATAAAATTTGCATAACTCAGCTTTTTTATTTTCAAGTAATTAATATCACAATTGAATTGAAAGACGTGGCAAGAAAAAAAATGCAGAAATTTTTATAATTTTAAATCATCGATAAAAATAGCTTTATTATAAGATTGCTTCAATTCTGGCCATTGAACTATCACCCGATCAGCAAAAAATTGTAATATTTTACCAGTCAGCGATAATGTTTTAACTCGACAAATACTTTCAAAAAATATAATCACATTATCGGATAAATACAATACTCTAGTGAGAAAAGCGACTAAACATATAGGTACACACGTACCTGGGCCATTACATAAAACTAAATCAGGATTATGCAAAAATATCACTGGTATAGAATATAATATCGCGTACAATGTTGTAAAAACTGACGAAATATAAGATTGGTGAACTTTTCTGCTACGAGGGATCTTCACGATGCGATATTCTCCCTTTTTGGAAAAATTTTCTTCAGTATCGTGGATTTTGGTTTTACTTTTATCGTCCGATTCTGCCACGACATAAATTCGAGGTGTGAATCTTACCGCGTCCAGATGTTTGACTATTCGTAAAATTTCAGTAGTATGGCCTCCAGAACCGATAACAATTAGTGTTTTATAGTTACTTTTCTTACTATGTGCTAAAAAACATCGGTTTTTTTGATTCACAATTAAATAAACACATCGCACTAACAGTATCAGGAATATGATTAACAAGAAATAAAATATAATAAAATACATACTTTAAAAGTAAAATTTAAAATAAAAAAATTTAATTTTCGTTTTCTTTTTTGATAAAAATTATCACCATGAGCAAAACAACGTTTAGTTGGCTTTGTTTTTACGTTATTTTAGACAGCACATCAAAATTCAATATGGTAGGTTGCCTATGATTCTACCTATTATTTATTTATTTTTTTTTAAAAGTAAAATGAAATTTTTTCTAAAATTGCATCACTAAATTACAATTTTGCCTGACCATTTAGCTTCACTTGCGTGCAACTTGTAAATTTATATAAGGTTTTGGTCGATTTGCTTCTTTCTATTTGAGATGAAATTTGTTCCTTGTCCGTAGTAGAAAAAACAACCAACTTCATTGAATTACCTAAACGTTATATTAATATTAATGCATCAAAAATAAAATAACGATAAATATTGAGCTAGGTGAATAACAATTAACATATTTCTGCTTAAGAATTCGCGAAAGTTCGTCATTGATGAACGATAAGCAGGACTAAAAATAAACGAAGAACGTCGAATGTTGACTTCAAGTCTTCAACATGGTTACCATAGAAACACAAGCCTATTTAAATTAGAACTTACACAGTTCGGTGGTTTTATTCCAAATAGTAGAAAATGGAACTCTTAGGAATTTCAAGTCGAGCGTAGATCACATGCCGGTGAGACGGTAGCTGAAATGAAAAATATATTTCATATTTGTCAATTTACATTCAGCGCAAATACGTGTTGGTTTCATGAAACTTACTGTATTTGCTTGGTTTCTCGTAATAACTATTCACCTACATTTGACGGGATGTAATAGTCAACTTCATTCTGCGTTATAAAACGATAAATATTTTTTATTTCAGATCAAAATCTCATTATGAAAGCAATAGGAACGCCAATCAAATAAAAATCAAATGTAATGGTCAACTACTGGAAAACAATAACATTCTTAGTGCAAGTAAGAAATGAAAGTTTTTATGAACAGTGCATTTCCAACTCCTCGATTATGTTAGCCGGAGCATAATCATGATACTATTATTTCTCGTGATTTTCGTTTTAATTCCCAATATATGTCGTGTTCTCTTAGCCGGAGATTCGAATTCAAAATATCAAAACATCGATAAGTCCAAACTCCACAGAAGAAAATTGAAAACATCTGAAAAATCGAATAAAAATGAAGAAAAACATGATAAAAAGATCGAACCGAACGCAGAAAATGCAACAACAACGAACGAAGAAGAGAAAGAAGATCCCGAAGATAAGGTAAACGAGTTAATTTTTTCGTTCAAATTTTCAGTACCAAACGTAATTTTGACATTTGAATTTAAATCTTTTGTCAAGTTAACGGATCTGATGAGTGAAGATCAAAATAAGAATGTAGCTGATGAATCGAAAAATAAAAACGGTTTCGCAACTGATGCTTCTAAAGAAAAATCAAAGAAACATTTAGAAAGGTACTTCTAATATGTTCCCCGTTATTTAATCAGATTTACGTAAGATTACATCATTTTAAGGCTTTGTATCCCTCTGATTTTATGTGAACAGAAAAGTCGGGGTAAAATTAAAACGTTCGTTGACCAAAGAGATAAAAATGCCGCAAAGCACATTCAACGTAAATCCCGAGCAATTGCCACCGTTCGAGAATCCTAAAGAAGCGGTTAATAAAGTTTTGGATCAATTCCAAAGCAACGAATGGTAATTGTTTTACTTTCAACGGTCAAGTTCAAAACAAGTATTCCTAATTTTCGTATAAATCTGTAGGGAAACTGTGATAGAAGCTTTGCAAGGAGTAGTTCGACTGACCAGACACCATAATAAGTACTTGGCTCCTTGTTTGCATACTTTTGTGATAGCAGTCGCGAAGGAGATACGAAATTTAAGATCTCAAGTTGCTAGAGCAGCTTGCTTATCTGCTGAGAATATTTTCAAATGCTTTAATAAAATCTCCAATCAAGTAGGTTTGTAAAAACATTACTCCAATTTTTTTCAACCCTTCGTGACTTTACGTAAATTAATGCAACGAGTTTTGCGAGTATTTTTCAGGATATCGAAGAACTATCTCAAGTTTTATTTCTAAGAACAGCCGATACCAATAAGTTTCTAAGAGAAGATAGTAATCGAGCTTTGGACGCTATGGTTGAGAATATCAAATTTTCCAAGTGCGCTGTAATTTTAACGCAGAAAATTAGCAGGTAAATGTATATCTTGGTGGGAATACCTACCTAGTAGCCAGTAGGCTCCTACTCTTCTATAAGTAACCATTTCATTTTTAGCCATCCGAATGCTTTGGTGAGAGCTACAACGGCTCGACTCATGTGCAAAATGGTTGAGTTGTATGGCCCTGCGAAGATTTTATCACTACCTAAGGAACGAAAAGAAGCTATTTTATCAACAGCTGTACGATTTCTTATGGATGGTAACTTACAAACAAGGTATTTTTTTTTTTTTATTTATTTGTAACATTGTAATTCGCTATATCTATGTACAGTTTAATTTGAGCAGTATGATTTTTATTCGTATACAGAACTCAAGGCAAAAATATTCTATTGATGATGAATGAAGATAAACGTACGTTTGAAACACTTTCAGATATTATACCCAGTAATGTGATGTCTACAGTTAATAAATTTTTTCGTAATGTTAAGAAGTGATTTGAAATAAATTCTTGTTACACTGTGAAGATTTTATTCGTATAAAGTGAACCATGGTTTACATAGATGAATTGAGGATAAAATAAATTCCATAAGGTTGATACTTGATACTTCACAAACTGACTTGATAAAAATTAAGCAAAAGGTATGTCCTGGAATATCCGTGCGAAATGCTGGCAAAATTGTGATACAATGAACTTTTTTACAAGGTGCTTCTTTAAGCCCAATTTTTAAGAATTAAGATGATATTCGAATCATCCGCACCCATGGAATAAAAAAAAAGGAACGCTCTAGGATGTTATTTTTTGGGCAGAGCTAAGGACATAAGTAGATACTGAAGTGAATAGCTGAAATTCTCAAAAGGCATACCTCAGACCTATACTAAATCTGTATACAAAATTTCAACCCCTTAGATCAAGTTGGAGTGGAATGCGAGGAATAAACGCAAATAATAAGAAATACCGACCAACGGGTGCTGTCAAGGGAAGCAATGGGTCAGAAAAGTTGAAACCCCTCAAAACAAACATCTATGGTCTCTACCAAACCTATATACCAAATTTCAACTTCTTAGCTCACTTTAGAGGGGAGACAAGGAAGGAACAGCCCTTTTACAAGGTCAAAAAGAGGAAAAATTCTTATAACTCACCTCTTCTTTGACATAGAAGGCTGATTTTTGGATCTGTTGTCCAACGTTTGATTATTGTCTATTGATTAGGTCGAAAAGTAACATTTTTCACGATTTTAACCCCTCAGCTACCCCTCCCCCTAATTTGGGCGCAACTAAACTTTAACGCGAGGTCAACATCACTCTGAAATATCAAATCTTTCGCTAATTTAAACTTATTTTACAAATTTGATGGATTTTGGTCGGTATCAAGTTGAGTAAATGATTTTTAGTTTTGGTGGAGGAAAAAATTTATATCTGACAAGGCCAAAAATAATCAGAATGGTTTTCTAGGACTCCAAAATGGATTTTGTCAATATCCTCACCCTCTCCTCATCAGTGGTAGGTCGATGGACAGTAACAGCCTGGTTTTCATTGACAATTATGACCTAGAAAATCAGACTAAAAATTATTTAGCTATGCGCCTGTTGTAGGATGTTCATCCAGCATCCCAACCAATGCAACAGAACTCTAAAAGACAGAATGGCGGCTGTGAAAAATTCAAAATGTGAAGCTGTGAATTGTGAATTGGAAAAATGAACAAAACAAAAAATATCGTGTTCTGTGGCGTTCTGGTTTTGTTCATTTCATATAGTTCTGCTCTGTTTTGTTTCTGAAAGAATCTTTTTCACTTCGTCCTGTTTTAGTTTTAGTAATCGTTATTTGTATTTTATTCTGCTCTTGAACATCTCTTTTTTATCTGTTCTATTTTATGCTTCAAAAAATTTTTTTGTCTTTTATTTAGTTTTTATTTGTTTTTTTCTGTACCGTTCTGATCCAACAACTCTAACTGGCACTGGTTTCTACCTCCTCATCTAGCCAAGGATGGAAAGCTAGCCGAAAACTTAAGTAATATTTTTAAAAAAGCTAAAGCCAGCTGAAAGTTTTCTCTTTTTTCGACTTGAAGTTCTATTTTCTAATCCTGTGACCTATGACCCATAATTATGATATGACCCCAAATCTACGATTTGAAAGTATCAATTTTGACAATGAACTGTATATTTAGCTTGATTCTCTATGTCATACTGTCAATGAAAACCAGGCTATTACAGTTTATCGCATAACAGCGGTTGGGGGAGGGAGGGAGGAATACCAACAAAATCCGTTTTAGGGTCCTAGAAGACTATTAAGACAATTTTTGGCTACATCATATATTCTTTTTTATTTTATTTTTTCCCTCCAAACATTAAAATTATTCACTCTGTCCGATACTAACCAAATTCACTCCAATTCAGTCAATCGGCTCAGTTTGGCAGTGGATTAGATATATATTGGTGGGAATGACCTAGGGTTAAAATTCAGTTATGCCCCAATTTGGGACAGAGGATGGGGGGGAGGGTGCTGAGGGACCGAAAACGCAAAAATTGTTTCTTTTTGAATCAATCAACAGAGAATCCAAAGTTGTATAGCATATCCAAAAATCAACTTCCTAGGTCAACTAAGAAGGGGAGATATGAAGGTTTTTTCCCATTTTGATCTTGAAAAAGGGCTGCCCCCACTCCATCTCTTCACCAAAATGAGCTAGGAAGTTGAAATTTTATATGCACATTTAGTTGAGGCCCTAGAGGTACCTTCTGGGAGTTCCTACTTTTTAGCTCCATTGCACCTCTCACAGCCCCATAAAAGTGGCTTTTTGATCAGTTTTTCTCATTTTTCTCATTTTTTGAGTTAGTTTCTCACATAACTCCCCTCCAAACTGAGCTAGGAATTTGAAATTAGGTACATACATTTAGTGTCGGTCCAAGGTGTGTCTTTTGAGGGTCTCGACTTTTCACCTCCATTTCATCCTGTCACAGCCCTAAAACAGTAGTTTTTTTCTAATTTTTTAAGTTCATTTCTCGCATAACTCCCCTCCAAATTGAACTTCCTAGGTCAATTAAGAAGGGGAAATATGAGGGGTTTCCCCCTATTTTGTAGTGCGCGACTTTATTTAGTAATAAAAAAGGACGAATGAAACAAGTTTCGGCACTACACTGTTTAAAAAAAAAAAAAATGAAGAAAAGTAATAACAAGAAAAACAAGAAATAACAAAGAAACAATGATTAAATAAATTAATGGATCAATTGAGGAGAGACTTCACTTTCGATTTCGACATTTTTGCTTTGATCGGACGCTTTCCCCCCTTCTCCACCCACTGCATGCTTTGCCTTTTGGTCTCAGGATCGTATTCAAATACCCATGACTCATCCCCGGTAATAATATTCGACATCCAGCCTGATCCTTCGCTTGTAACACGTTCCGAAAGCTCCTGACAAACGTTGCTCTAAACTGATATCCATTTTGCTCTCAACGCATGTAACAAAACACTTATCTTTCAAAAGCTATAAAACACGAACCACGGATACTACCGACTTAAAATTTCGCGTACTACTGGAGAATCCAGTCTACTTTCGAAAACAACCACGATCGACCACACAGTGCTCTCAACAGCAGCGCCAAAAAAAAAGTTTCGTCATTTAATTCACACAGCTCGTGCTCCAAGTCCACCGACCTTCTCTCCCTTACAGGCAATAATCAGGGTTTTTTTTGCCCAAAAGAATCGAAATCTATGCCGAAATAATATACACATAATATAAACAACATATAGTCATTTCTTTATTAAAGAACTTGTGTAAAAAAAAAAAAAAAAAGAAAGGAGAGGGAAAAATCTTACACTGACGCGAATACGATTTCTTTAAAATTACACACATACGATCGGTTGAATATTCTACTCGATCGATAAAAAAATAATTTACTTCTTAAAATATAATACTAAAATTATACTAAAGAAAGTGCTCATTTCTTTCTTAGATAATTTAAAATACAATACGGAAGCACTTATAAAATAGAAACGTAACGCTACGATATAAAGTAAAAATTTTGTTTTCTTTTTCATCTCGCTTTAAATCTAACAAGAGAAGCAGCACGTATCATGAAAATATGTATAAAAACACACACACACACACATACGACAGGAAACATTCTTTTTTTTTCTCTATGATGATAAATTTAATAACGGCGAGCTCCGCCCCCTCCGCCTCCTTTAGCATTCTGATGTACACTGCAAAAATTAAACAAACAACAAATTATTCGCGTTAGTTGGTAGCATTTAAGTCTCGCATATAATACTTGAAAACCATACAAGAGAACAATTATGTTATAAATTAAAAATTAGCTCACAATGTGTCCTTACAATTGTACAACAGTATTTTTCCTTTTACCCGTATAAATAATAAGGAATTAATTTATACATATTGCAAAATATCTAAATACCAGTTAAATATATGGATAGTTTATCTCGTCGTTGTTACTTTTCAAAAATGATTACAAACGAATCGAATGGATTATTATAAACTTGAAACGTAGCTGGCGATTGTTTATTTTAAATAAAAATTTCTATTACGTTCATTTTAATAAAAAATACTCTGCAAGTTGGTGATAGAGCTTACAGAATAGAAAAATGAAGAATGGTCGCATGAATTTGAGAAAAAATATCTATTTCAAATGTCGATTAAAGATCATTTGAAATGTATAACTACGTTAAATTTTTTTCACACAATGATTTTTATAAAAATAATCTAATTATTTATTGTAAATCGATTTCGAAGTTATGTCATTAATGATACGAAAAAGAAAAGTCTTCATTAACAGAAAATACACCAGATGAACACATCGTTGAAAAGTAACAAAATAAATATCATTTTTTAAATAAATTCTCCTACACATAAAAACAAAATGAAAAAAAAACACGTACAAATTACGTCAAATATTTTCAAAAAAATCACATAAATCATGGTAAAGTACAAAATAGAAAAAGAACAAAGCTGTCATTAAAGCCATACCATAAAATCCATTAACATTACAATGTTAAAAACCATAACGCCAATAACAATAACGAAGCTATCGACAGTAATTTCTTTCTTTTTCATTTTTTTTTTTAAATGTTCTTTTTATTTTAAAATAAAAAGGTGGCATTCGTAGCAGTAGAAAATTATGTGGAAAAAAAAATGGGCAGATGATCTCAAAAAGTAGACAAAAATTTTTTAATCGCGGTAATGAATTCAAAGGCCACCCTGGAGCCTGAAGCTTAGAGCTCCGAGTCCTTGGAGTTGAAGTGAAATATTCAAAATGAATGGAGTTTGAATCTAAAGTCGGAGCCTGGCTTCGGAGCTCACTACGGAGATGAACGCATTAGTTTCCCTCGGGTTTCCGTAGCCTTCTTGGAGCAAAATCTTATAGCTCCGGATCAAAGCCAAAGTCATCAAGTCATCACTCTCATATACGAACCCATGTGCACTTATATTATTCGTCAAAGACCAACAGCGCAGATATTATTGCGCATCTTTTTCACGTCGATAACATAGTGAGAGGTGTGTAGAAAGTGGAAAGGAAAATTTGGTCCGGATCACTTTGAACGAAGTCATTTCATCACCAGCACTTTAATTCCTACACAGCTTGCTTGGTTATAGCTCCTATAAAACCAAGACATCGGACCCACTCTGCAGACTAAAATCACGCGCCCCTGGAGCTGGAGTTTTCTCCGAAGCTGAGATGAAAACACTCTAGATTCCCAATCGGAGTACCACATACCCACATTTCAAACAGAGAAACTCCCTGGCTCCGGAACTGAAACCAGTACCGTAGAAAGAGCCTAGCTCCAAAAATTGAATTCAACTTTATTCAAATTTTCAAAGATAATTTTAGTAACACATTGCGCAGGAAAAATGATAGAAAAAAATGCAACGTAAAAGCATACACTTAGATTATACGGTCGATTTTGAATTTTTTTCCCCATCAATTTTGAGATCCCTATCGAGCTGCATGAAGCTCTTGGTCAAGTAATCTTGAGGCTCCCCGAGTTGGAGTAGGGCAAATTGCTACATTAGAATCTGTAGATGGAGACTGAGAACCTTAAAAATGTCATATTGGGCTTCACAGCTGGAATTGGAACTCTTCGAAATGGAGTTCTATGAAAAAATATAACGCTCCGATGTCTGGCTTTGCATAAGACTCCCTTTAAACACCGGGTACCCGGCAGTTCCAGGTACACAATCTCATACCAGACTCTGGAATTTATGCCAGAACTCATTAAAATAAATATAGACTCTGATGGCTTGGTACTAATTAGTAAAAAATTAAATCAAAGGTGTTAATTGAGAAAAATATTAATATCAGTAATATGGTTGCTGATTCGCTGTAGTTACAACTACAGATTAAAGTTTGCAGTTATTCAGCGTGGGTTAATTATTACACAGTTGATCTGCCGAGGTTATTTGGCAACTTTTTTGAACTCCCACTACCCAATCCAAGTTCGTATATTTCCAAACAAAAAAACGCGAGAAATTCGATTAATGCTGAAAATATACCCATGAAAAAACAGAAACAACGAAGAAACTTATATGTTTCAGAAAATTTCAAAAAAGCAAAAATTGAAACAAGAAATTTTGAAAAAAAAAAAAAAAAAAAACTAAGGAAACCGAATTTAACGAAAACTTTGAAGAGAAATGGGAACGAGAACAAATATTTTCATTTTTCCTTAAAAAAAAAGTGAAAAATAATCGAAAATTTGTATAAATTTTAAAAACTTTTCATCCTTTAAAAAATTGCAAAATTGATTAAAATTGAAAATATTTTTTGTCGTTGTATTAGTCAAAAAACGAAAAAACGAAAAAAAAAAGAAACAAAATGTCTGTTTTTGTAGAAACAAGAACCGAAACTATTTATAAAATTTCGTTGTTTTTGAAATACTACAACTTATATCCAAACCAGAGTGAATTTCAGTTACAGTTACGGTTTTAGTTAACATCACTGATTTTGATAATTGTAAAATTTATCAGTATTGTTATCACAAAATTTTGGCCTTAATGTTTCGTTACAGAATCCTTAGTTCGTTATTGTTCATCGTTTTTTGTTATTGTTCTTCAGATTTCAGTAATTAGTTTCCGTAACTGAATCGTTATTTTCACGCATCAAGTTTCTTGTTTCAACTCTATAACAGTTCCCGAAATAATTTCATCGTACAACGGTCTCATAAGTTATTAGTCAGATTTTTCGAAGGAACTTTGACCATTACAATCGCTTTTTTTCCAACTTCTACCAAGGGAAAAAAATAATTTACTACGCCCCGCCCTGTACTAGTCAAAATTGCTGAAATTTAAAATTTCACCAAAACTCGTCGACTGTACTTATCCATTGAAGTTTGAACGGTTCATGGTCCGAATTGAGGGAGGTCCATTACTGGCGATGGAGTAAAAGGGGTCGAAAAATCGAAAAGTTGAAAAGTTTCATTGTCAATCGATAAGAAATCGAAAGATGTATAACGTATTCAAAAATGAACCATCTACGCCGATTACAGCCCAAGAAATCGGTCCCTTTGGACCATTTTACCAATATATCGACGATTGCTCGTCTGAACAGGTCGTACTAATTCACCTAGTGGGTTGAAATTTGATAGGCAGTTGACAGTAAAGCCCGGGATATGCCTTATGGGGGTGTCTCGACTCACCACCCCTAACCCATCCCATTTATGGTCCAAAATGAAAAACATTTTTTCAACGTTTTCGATTAATTACTCATCTTTATAGGTCGCCCTAAATGAGCTGGCGCCTTGAAACTTTGTACATAAGTCTGGGAGATATGCACGGTGGGACTTTTGGTGGTCTCAACCATTCTTGTCCAAATGGACCCTTTCTACAGTCCCGGATAAGGAATTTTTTTTCGATTTTTTCCGAATTAAACGATAAATATGGGTAATCTGATACATGTCCATGGAAATCTTTTTTCACCGTCGATTAAGGTTGGCTATTTATTTAAAAGGTGTACCCACGCTTCTTT
Organism: Ferrisia virgata; assembly: GCA_900060175.1. Classification (NCBI taxonomy): domain Eukaryota; kingdom Metazoa; phylum Arthropoda; class Insecta; order Hemiptera; family Pseudococcidae; genus Ferrisia; species Ferrisia virgata. The sequence goes on from FIZR01012963.1 coordinate 16,827, forward strand.
TCAAATTTATATTCCAATCCATGGCGATTTATTATCGCGAAAGGAAATGCAAGAATGAAAAAGTATACCACTCTAAAATATCGATATGATACCCCTTGAAAAAAGGCTGGTCCTACTCAATCTCCCCTCCCCATTGAGCTAGGAAATTGAAATTTAGTATGCAAAATTAGTACGGGTCATAGATTTGCCTTTCGAAGGTTTCGACTTTTCAACCCCATTGCACCTCTTTACAGCCTCGAAATGTGTTTTTTTGAGGAGAGAGTTCTTATTCTTTGAGTTTGTTTCTCGTATAACTCTCATTTCATGAAAATTAGGCTGAATTTTTAGCTTGATTTTCTATGTCATATTAAGGGAGGAGGAGGAAGAGAGGGAGGAGGATGAATACCAACAAAATCCGGGAAAACAATCAAGAAAATTTTTGGTTATGTCAGATAGTCATTTTTATTTTATTTTTTCTCGAACATTAAAATTATTTACTTTGCTCGATATTGACCAAAATCACTCCAATTCGGTCAATCGGCTCAGTTTGGCAGCGGATTAGATATATATGAGTGGGGATGACCTTGGGTCGAAATTCAGTTTTGGACCACTTTGAGGGAAGGAAATGCTGAGCAGTCAAAACCACAAAAATTGTTCTTTTCTGAGTCAATCGATGGAAAATCCAAAGTTGTACAACATATCCAACAATAAATCACCCTCCAAGGTCAACTAGGAGGAGAGATATGATGGTTTACCTCTTTTTGATCTTAAAAAAGAGCTGTGCCTTCTCTATCACCCAACCAAAATAAGCTAGGAAGTTGAAATTTGATATGTACCTACATTCATCCTCATTGCACCCAATCACAGCCTCAAAAATGTGTTCTTCGGTCAGATTTTCTCATTTTTTGAGTTTGCTCCTCGCATAACTCCCTTCCAAAATGGCGTTACGAAGCTGAAATTTGGCGTGTACATTTAGTAGAGATCCTAAATATGGCTGAAGGGGGGGGGTCACGATTTTTCAGCCCCACTGCATCCCCTCGCATAACTCCTCTCCAAATTGTGCTAGGAACTTGAAATTACGTATGTACATTTGGTACGAACCCTAGATGCGCCGTTTGGAGGTCTCAACTTTTCAGCCCCACTGCACCCCTCCCCCCGATCAAAAATCGCGGTTATTTCAAGTTTGTTCCCAGCATAATTCCCCTCCACATTTAGTTAGAAAGTTGAAATTTAGTATGCACATTTATAGAAACATACATGTGCCTTTTGAAAGCGTCGACTTTTCAGCCCCATTGTACCCCCTTACAGCTCCAAAAATACAGTTATCTCCAGTTTGCTCCTAGCATAACTCCTCTCCAAACCGAGCTAGAAAGTTGAAATTTAGTATGTACATGCATCGAAACCCTACATGTGCCTTTTGAGTGTCGACTTTTCAGCCTCATTTCACCCCCTCCCTCCCCTCCTCCGCCCTAAATATGTGATTTTTTTTATTGATTTTTTCCAATTTAAAAAGTTTGCTTCTCGCATAATTCCTCTTCAAATTGGGCTAGAATGTTGAAATTAAGTATGTACAGTCAGTAAGGACCCAAAATGTGCCTCTGGGGGATTTCGACTTTTAAGCCCCACTGAACCATTTCTACCTTCAATTTTCATGGTTGCTTCACGAAAATCAAGCTAGAAAAGTATCGCGAAACGATGCTTTTTTTCTTCTTTTATACTTCAGAATTCTAATAAAACTGGAAGAAATTTCGTCAAATTTTCATTTTCAGTTTGAACTTGTTGCGAAAACGCACACCGTCGATAGCTTCGTTAATTAACAATCAAAAAAACGAAAAACAACGAAAAAAAAAAAGGAAAAAAAAGGTAGATAAGTTAAATATTACAATATATAAATTATAAAGCGTTAAGAAAAAAAATAGAGAAGCATTAATCATGCACACCAGGCATTATTTAAAAAAGGAGACGACAAAAAAAAAACAACAAAAAAAACACCGCCAAATGGCCCATAGCTGCCGCACGTATCGCCACCGTAAATTTACAGCCATTTTGTAAGAGGACTAGAGATTTCTTGTTAGCAAAGATCAGTCACAACAACAAAATCACTAGTCTTCCATACAACCTTAGCGTACACAAACATGCTGTTGTTAGGAGTTGTTAAAAATAAGACCAATAAAATAGGTGGTCAGAGAATGACCAGCGAGCCAGTCGTTAGTCGAGCTGCGATTGGTTAGTACGTAGAACAAGACGAATGCAGATTGCACAATGCACATAAATCCTCGAGTCGTAGAACCAAGATTATAAATCGTGTTAAACATACATTTTGGAACATCATTTAAAGGTTGATTAATTTTATTAAAAAATGATTTTGTAATTTCGACTTCAGAATCCCCCAATACGCCCAAACAACAGATTAGTTTATCGAGTCATCATCATTCATGCAAAAAAAAAAAACCACCACTGTTCGCCAAATAAAAATAAAAAAATCCCACTCTCACTTAATACCAAAAGCGTGATTTAAAAATGAATAACAAACCCTTCTCCTTCTCCCCTCCCCAAACTGGTTCAACGACTCGTCTTCGAGTTACCATAATTCCCAAGCATTTAGCCCTCGTTATTTACACCTCGTCCGATGTGTTAATACAACATTAAGTCGACAATATACCTATTACCTAGGCGTATTATGCAGTCAATTTAAACACATAGATAAAAATTATTAAAAACCCAGACCAGTGGTTCATCGAATAAAGTATAAACATTAACTTACCATTGTTGTAAGAGATACTGCGCCATTTGTATTTGGTTGGATAAACCGGTAATGGTGATAATTCTATCGTTAGAACCGGGCAACGGTTCATCGATTGTGATATCGGCTCCAGATTCGATACGTACTTTACGTATTCTAGTACCACCTTTACCAATGATCGCGCCAGCCAACTACACAGCCGAGAACACCGACACAAAAAGAGGAGATTAAAAATCGCAATCACAAAACTACCATCGCACAGTTCGAGTAAGTAGAGTAAAACAGAATGCTCACATCTTTAGGAATAGTCACTTGAGTAGAACTTCTGGTACCGGGACCGGCGCCATTTCCAATACCTGCCATACCACGAGGTGCCGGAGGCATATTATAGTCTAGTTCTTCTTCACCTGCAAACATTACCATCGGTGAGCAACCTTCCATCAAATCTGGACGCGTACCGATTCCAGAGGCACCGCCGCCGCCACCTCCACCTCCGACGCCGCCGCTGCCATACTCACATTCGTCAACGCCGTAACCGCCTCTATAACCTCCTCGAGCCGGTGGTCTAAATACACAAGAAGAGTGCCGTTAAAAAAAAAAAAGGCCAATACGTACGCAGCAATCGAAAATGATTAGTTGGAAAACTGCAATCGCAATCGTGCGGATAGCGATAGCGCTTCCAGAGTGCCGCTTACCCTCCTAAAGGCGCTCCTCGCGGTGGCGGTCCGCCACCAAATCGGCCAGCAGGCGGGCCTCTGCCTACCGGACCTCCTCGCATCGGTCCACGTCCTCCATCGAAAGCGGGACCTCCTCCACCGCTACCGTAACCGCCGTACTCGTCGGCGAAGTAATCGTCGTAGTTGTTCGGATCGTATGGGTTGTCAGGCCCTTTGATCGGCGCTTGCTGCAAGCAAATAAGATAGAAAATATTAGATCAATGTTCAAGTTCAGCTGGTTGGTTTATTAGCCTTGATTTTCGGTGAAAACTACACCTTTACCTATTATCATGGGGGGAGGGGGAGGAGTTTCGAAAAGATCACCGAGCCCATTTTTGGCCATGTCAAATATTTATTCAGTTCATTGGGGGGGGGTGTCCAAAAAAGATCACCAAGCCCATTTTTGGTCATGTCAAATATTTATTTAATTCATGTGGGGGGGAGGTGTCTCGAAAAGATCACCGAGCCCATTTTTGGCCACGTCAAACATTTATTCAGTTCATTTATTTATTTCTCTCCCCAAATTAAAAATCCGTTGCTAAGCTCGATCGATACTGACGAAAACCAAGGAAATTCAGACATCAGGCTTAGATTGATTTTTTTTGAGTGGGGATGACCCTGTGTCAAAATTCAATTATGGTCAAATTTGGGGAAGGGGATGTTAAGGGGCTGAAATGATAAAAATTGCTCGTTTTTAAACCAATCGATGAAGAATCAAAAGTTGTGTAACATATCCAAAAATCAGCTAACTAGGCCAATTAAGAGGAGAGAAATTAGCATTTTACCCATTTTTGGCATGAAAAAATAAAGGTTGTTCCACACATTTCTCCCCTCAAAATTGAGCTAGAAATTTCAAATTTGGTACGTCGATTTAGTAAGGGTCGAATATGTGCTTTTTGAATGTTGGAGGACTTTTCAATCCCAATGCACCCCCTCGCAGCACCGAGAAAGTGGTTTTATGGGCGATTTTTCTTATTTTTTGACTTTATACCATGCATATCTCCCCCCCCCCTCGAACTATGTGTTTGACATTTGGCATGTAGATTTAGTACGCTTCCTAGGGGTGACTTTTGGAGGTTTCAACTTTCTAACCCCATAACACTTCCTCGTAGCTTCCAAAATCTAGTTTGTAAGTTGATATTGAGACCATTTCTGGCCATGTCAGATATTTATTCTGCTTTTTTTTTTTTTTTTTTTTTAATCGAATTAAAAATCATTTTGCTAAGCTCGATACCGACAAAAATTTTTTTTTTTTTGTTAATCGAATTAAAAATCATTTTGCTAAGCTCGATACCGACAAAAATCGGTTAAATTCAGGCAATAGACTTAAATTAATAGCAGATTTGATTTTTTTGAGCTGAGATGATCTGGCGTCAAAATTCAATTATGTTCAAATTTGGAGGACAGAGTGCTGAGGGGCTAAAATGATAAAAATTGTTCGTTTTAAACTCAATCAACGAAGAATCACAAGTTGAGTAATATATCCAAAAATTAGCCGCCGAGGTCAATTAGCAGGGGAGAAATTAGCCTCTGACTCCTTTCTAACCTTGAAAAAAAAAAAAAAAAAAGGCTGTTCTACGCGTATCTTTCCTCTAAATTGAGCTAGAGAGTTGAAAAATTTTGACACTTACGTTTAGTAGGGGTCCTTAGATATGCCTTTTGGCAGCTTCGATTCTTTATCCCCATTACATGCCCTCATAGCCTCCAAAAAAGTAGTTTTTTGGTCAGTTTTTCCCATTTTTTGAATTTATATCACGCTTAGCTCCCTTTCAAATTGAGCTACGATGTTGAATTTTGGTATGTAGATTTAGTAGGAAGTCTCAGATAAGCACTTTTGATGTTTCAACTATTCACACCAATATTTACCCGTACCCATATTGCTGATCAAGAAAACACATCGCAGGTTTCTTTTTTCTATTTTTTGAAACGACCATTCACGTCAACCGATTTTACCAAAGTTACTTTCTCGTTTTCGAATGAAAAATGGTGAAATTAAAAACTAACGATTTTAAAAATATTAATGTTGACGCTTATTTTGATACAAAATACGATTTATTTTGAAATTTTACTCTACTCTATAGCAGCTGGTTTCTAAATTTCAGGATAAAACGATGTCAAAGTGAGAGACTTTACACCTTTCTCAACTCCATTAATAATAAAATAGTCATATTTAGCCTTTTTTATTTAGTTTTTGAAGAGCAAAAATATATTGAACCAAAAAAAAAGAACATTTCGAAGTCACAGGAGCAGAACATGAGTTTAAAATGAATCGTTACAAATAAAACTCCAAAATGGCACATCTCGCACTACCCCTCAATCTACACACCAAATATCAACTACATAGCTAAAATTTGGGGAGGAGTGAGCTAGCTGAGAAAGTTAAAATTTATATTTTACAACAAATAATTCTGAATTGGAATCTAATACCATTTTCTTCAGCATTTGTGAATTTGGCGTGGAATTTAAACTTATTTTGATAGGTCACACATATGGTTTCAAAATAATTTTGATTCCCCCCCCCCCCCCCCCTAT
>FIZR01012966.1:0-68511 GCA_900060175.1 Ferrisia virgata
CAAAGTCTAAAAAGTTTAAAAAATGTGTTTTTAAAAAAAAAAAAAAAAAAAAAAATTACAGTGTGTTTTGAGTTGGTTCCTTAATAATCACGTTGGAGCATTTTTTTTTTGAAATTTTCAGTTTTGAAACCAATTTGGTGGTTCTCAAAAGTTTCCAAAAAAAATTACAGTTATGAAAAAATTCTTCAAATATAAGTTGTAGAACTTTAAACATGGTTAATTTATTGTTCTACAATTTCTTAATTTGGCTGGTACTGGAGAGGAATTAAATCAGCACTAAGTAAAAAATGTCTTAAAATTTTCAAGGTATACGACCAGCTGGTCACCCTTCCATTTCTACGTAGTAAAAAAAATCAAATAATGAAGTGTTTTAAAGCTCTACATTCTATAATTATTGAGAGATAGCAGAAAAATTCTTCAAAAAAACGATCATCTTAACATTGCCGACAAACATACCTCTACGGGACTATTTCCAATTTCATTAATTTCATCTCCATATAATGTTTTTATGATTACTTCGATCAATGGGAATCGAAATTGTTCACACTTACCAACTGGGCTACGATTGAGCCCAATTTAATGACATCAGTTTAAACTCTATTGCAGTTAAATATTTCGATTTACGACGGAAGTTGAAATTTGAATTAGCAAATCAGAAACATGTTAGGGGACTGTGAATGATGGTGGAAGGGGTAGGGAGTGGTGTAATTCCAAAATTTAAATGTAAATCAGATTTGAAAAAATTATAAATCTCATTTTGGACCGATACATGTTTTCAACTTGAAAATTCACCAATATTAGTCGAATTTGCAAATAAATTGTAAAAAAAATTCGGAAATTAGTCAACATATTACTTTAATGGTAAAATATTCGAATTGAGACATTGTACCTCGATCTGCTCTCTTTAATGTGAACCGATAGTTGTAATATTTAGCTGTATTTTCGAACAGAGTATAGATAATTACATTTGTCAAAGACACGTACAAAGCCATAAATAAGATTCAACTCGAGAGAAACAGCGAAGGGAACAAGGAGCAGTGAACGGACGAGGCGAAAATGTGTTCACATTTATGATGCAATTCGCCATTATAAATTCTACCATTAAATCGAAACGACCGACAGAATATTAAAAAGGAAATAGGGTGGTAAGTGGGTTAGCTCTGATTCTTCCATTACGTGTACTTGAGATGACACAGATATGTCTACTTTATACAAGAGTAAAACCAACTCGTGTAGTTCATTTTCGTACATCGTATCGATATTTTTTAAAAATTCAAAATTTAATCACATAACGAATGCTTAAAACAGATTCTTTCCGAATTAAAATATTACCAATAATACTTTTTTTTTTGGTCTCATATGGTCCGTTATAGAACGTTAATACCAAAAAAATTGAAATAAAATTTCAATTTTACGAAAAATTATGAAATTTTAAACCAAAAGGGAGTCAAGAGTCAAATTAGAGATTCCAAATTTTTACCACGTTCATCTGGCGTCATTTCGTGAATTTTTCCAACTGCTCCACTCTAACTTTCGAAAAATATCAAAAATCGAAACACCCTAGTCAAGGCTTATCATATGAACGACTTCGTACTGTGATTCAAAATTAGAAATTACAGAGGGGTTTAGCAGGACCAGAATCCCCTCTTCCCACATGAGGCTATAATAATTCAAAATTGTTGTCAAATTTAAACCCAAAACCTTTATTGTTCCTCATAAAAATTCGCGAAATGCTCTTTTTGATGGTTAAAAAATCTAATATTTTCAAAATTTCAATCCACCCACGTTTGGCTCAGACGTGCTCACTAACTCCTGTTTATTTTATTTCGAAAGTAGAAATGCGGTAAAACCGACTTTTTTACAGTGCAAATACTCGACAAAATATTTTCATGAACCAGCTAAGCTTTCACAGAAAATTTGTACCAACTCTTTGAGAAATTTCTGGTAACGTCAGCGATTAATAACGATTAAAATACATCTGATATTCATTTCAGCCTCGACCTTGTCGGCTAGTCCCATAAGATTTGCTTCTCCAGCTTAGTTCGATTTCCAATACGAAAATACTTGAGGCAGTATTTCGATTACTATCGTCCTTTACTGGGTGGAATAACATTTCTCGAAAAAGCTTATTGTCCAGCAACCATCGGGAGAATATTTCGTAAGAAACTTATCGGCCGTCGAATATTTAATATCTATTTAATCGTTACATTGAACTAGTAACGAGTCACATAGGACGAATTTTAATTTCACAACGCTATCGTTCATCGTTTTTTCGCTAACCTAGTAAACGAGTTAAATAACACAAATACAGTAACGTTAGAAAAAAAAAAAAAAAGAGGAAAAATCCATACAATACAGGACAAAACGATAATAAAATTCGTTCCTTTGAAGCACATCGGCCGACAAATAAAAAAATAAAAAAAAAAGGGCGAAAAACTCCGAAGAAAATTTTCTTTACCCATGAAAACGGTATAGTATTGTCGTATAGCGTTTGAAAAAGAAATCAGCACACGCGTCTGCAGATACTCGCCGAGAATTCACAATTTATCGATTTCGTAGCGCATTTTGCCGAAACCGAAAGTCGTAGGATGGAAGACTCTCTACTCGCCGCCTACGTTAAATTATGAAAAATTCGTGACCCGCTCCGCGAATTTAATTTTTGTTCGCGGCGTCACGACGCGACCTGCGAGCAGACACGCGGCACTAGCGTGATACACTTTAGCCCCAAGTATTCTTTTCATCTTTTTCCTTTTTACTTTTTACGGTTGACAATTTTATCGTACGTTATCTTATTTTAGAAAGGCGAATGAAAAAACACAAGTGAAATGGAATTTCAAACGGAGATTTTGACGGTACAAACGGAAATTCAGATCAACAATTCAACAAAAAGTTCATTTCCATATTTGTTACTTCATTTTAAATCGTTCCATGTTACATCGATTACGTAATTTTATACCACTTTTGATCTTATTGAAAAATAAAAATCATATCCACAGTTTGTAATATTAATACGATCACGAAATAGGCTTTCCATCTTCAATCTTATAAAATCGCACTTACTGGTACATTTTCATAAAGAAGATCATTCAATTTTTTCTACATATATTTTTCACACTTCGTTTGTTTCATCAAATTCCCACATGTTCAGGATACTTGGAGCTCTGTTTAGCGAAATACGGAAAATTTTTGTATATTTTTTCTGATTTGTTCATTGTTTCTCTTTATGTATTGATGTGAAAACATCTATTGAATAGTCGGACCATTCTTGCATGAATTTTAGTTCTGACAAGACATCTATGTAAATGATGCTTTCAAATGACTAGTACCTTCATATCAAAAAAACAACTTCCCACACAACTTTAATTTTTCGATAAACAATTCACTCTGTCGGACTTTGAAGACAAACAGATCATACCATGAATTTTCAGGAATCACTGACTATCCTTTTACACTGCGCTAGCTGTATTTTGAAGCAATAGCTTCCATTGTTGGAAGGTTTTTTACAACTGGTTTCTAAACTGGACCATGTTATCCCAGTTTTCTGGAAAACTTTCAGAGTTAGCTAGGTTATCAACATTTCTTCAGCATAGTATAGGAGTCCACATCAGAAATCAGCAAATGAAAATGCAATAACATGGGTATGTGGCTTCAGGTACAAGGGGGTTAATCTGTAAATACAATACCAAACACAGGACTGTCGGTATGATTTTAAAAAAAAATCCCTAGAATATCATCAAACCAAAAATCCTAGAAAATTCGTTTCTATTAACAACGCAATTCATAGTATAAAACAGTAAAATACTTGGTAATTTACCTGTAATTTATTCGTAATTTACCAGTAATTACGTGGTAATTTTCCTAAAATTGCTCAGTAATTTACATGTAATTAATTGGTAATTTACCAGAAATTACTTGGTAATTTACCTGTAATTATTCGGTAACTGAATCGTCATTTATCGACATTTACCAGTAATTACTTGGTAAATTACCTATAATCATTCAACAATTAACAGGTAATTAATTGGTAATTTACCAGAAATTCCTTGATAATTTACTAGAAATAAGGCAATAATTTACTTGTAATTACTCGGTAATTTGACCGTAATTACATTGTAATTTACCTGAAATAATATTGTAATTCACCTGTAATTACATATTAATTTACCGATAATTGCTCGGTAATTTACCTGTAATTTCTTCGTAATGAACTGGTAATCATTTAGTAATTTACAGGTACTACTTGGTGATTCGCTGGTAACTATTCAGTAATTTATCGGCAATTACTTTTCAACAATTAAGTAGTCAAATTGTACTACTTCATAGACATAACTGCACAATTTGTCAAGTAGCATGCCATTATGTTTGATGGTTCCATACGTATCTTTTATGGGTTTCGTTGACATCTTAATTTCATTACATTCCCTTAAAGCCTCGAAAATACAGCTTTGAGAACAACTTTTCTCTTTTGTTGTGTATACCTTTTTACATTCAATTATGTTCATGCGGCAAAAAATCGATGCTATCCAACAAACGTAGATCATGAATACGGAGCATCCGTTCCCTTACAGGAGCTTGTAACACACACCATCAAACGTTTGTTACTAATATCCAATATTACATCATTGGATGAAAATTTCGAATATCATGGATATCTAATTTGTAAGCGGGGATGCGATTTTTAAAGCAGCAGGGGAACCAGAAATATAAAATTCGATTAATGACAAAGAAGTAAGCATTTGAAGTCTGCTAGGTTATCCAGTTGAAGATGAAGATAGTGTAAATGACTCTCATTTTTGTTTTTAATGGGACCATTTAAACTAATATTGAATGATGAAATTGGGCGGAAAAACAGAACTCCTTCTGCACGGTTTTGTCGGGCAATTAAATTCTTTCACAAAAAGGAAAGAACTAAAACTACGCTGGAAGAGGTTGGAAAAACTGAAGATGAAATATCAACATTACAACCTATCAAACCCAAGTTTGAATTGGACAAAACGACTGTGAACGTCACTGTTGTCATTACATTTCTCACGAACATGAAAGTTAAGACCCCCCCCCCCTCGGTACATGCTGAAAACCATCGTGAATTATCTACACCGTGTCAACCGTTAGCATAGATCAACATGGCCCAAATGGGTCGATTTCTTCAATCCCAGTCGTCACAGAATACTGATTTTTGAATATGAAATATGACATAGCGAATTTCTTCCCTTTATGATTTTTCAAGTCCTCTTACCCTCACCTTAAAATAAAGTCCTTCAATTTGGTCCCTAAATTTTACAAACTTTGATAGAAATCTACTGCTCGCGATTTTAGGATAATGCCCAAATTACAGAAATTTTAGCCAATATGAAGCGGCGTAATTAATTATTTACCTGCGGGGGAGAAATAAATAAATATATCAGACTGGACGAACGTAATAGCCACGGTTTGCTTTCGGAAAACCTGGCTAAAAAATTCAACCGTATAGCTCATCCGATAGGTAATATAAATAGTTTTCGCAGAGAAAATAAATTGCTTAGAAACCTTTTAAGGATCCTTGTTAATCCTGCGAACCTTAATGACTACACAACAAATTGCCGATTAATGTTGGGTAAACATAATGAATGAATTCAAAAAAGAAGCTAAATTAGCCCAACAAGCTTCACGTTATTAGTACAACCTGATTATTCTCATGCGGGCGTACTCGTACTCATTTTATAAAGAACGAATTAACCCACCAAAAGAGAAAATTTTTTCGCCATGTTTCCAGCGATAATTAAAAATTTTCCCTGTTTATTTATTGGCATAGAATGTACTCTATCTAGGGTTTAAAAATGTTGAATCGAGACAAAAGGCACATACCTACTAAAAGCATTTCACCGTGAAACGATTAAGTACCTTGTACACACAGACAATATACGAGTGTATATATATATATATATGTAGACGAATCCTAAGAGAAGATAAATTCAACAGCCGAAGCTTCTCTCGTTGATAGCTCGACTCGAGTAAAAAGGACACCACGCGTATTTATCACCAGTAGCACTACCCAGTCGTCGCATTCAGCGTAATGTTGAAAATTACGAAATAGACACGTCTTCTGTTTCTGCGGCGCGTCACAAAAAGACCCTCTCGTTCTTACCTCCACATGCATGCACGACTCTTACCTAAAAACAAAAGCCACTCGAAAACGCGCTTTAATTACAACCTTGAAAAAAGCTCGACTATATTCGAAATACACACATATGTACTCTAGTCGACGTGACGCTACGCAAGCAACTACGAAAGCCTGTATGAAAAAAGATCCCTTCGGATTACGTAGGAGACATACGCGTATCACGCATTGTATCGCCAAATCCTATACGAATGTCAACTCAACCTCCCCATGCACCCTAAATTCTTGAAAATAAAAATACTTATTCCATTAAATTTTAATTCGAGTGTTGAAAGGCGACATGATAAACAATACCGATACTCGACATACGTACTTAGGGAGCTTTTCGTATAGTTAGAAATTTTGAATTAGCTGCGGACCAGCGAAAAGAAAAATAAAACGGGGCTGGTGAAAAAATACAAGCTGAATATTCAATTACCAAAGGTACCATTATGTACGAAAGCTCGCTCGTGTACCGTGTGCCACGTCGCGTCGTACCGTAAGGAAAAGAAAAGTAACGTGCAGCGAAAATGTCGAACGTGTTTTTCACGTACTTTATATTTATGTAGCATAATAGTCTAAAAACACACAAACACCTACGCCTTTTTTTTTCTCTCCTCTTTTTATCGCGCGCCTGTACATCGAACGTCGTTAGCTGATTGAAAAAGTCAGCCTTTTACCCCCTCTTTTCGGCAATTCGTACATTACACACTGTCAATAAGATACATTGTTTTACAATAGATGCGAAGATAACATATACTCAGTGTACACATCGTTAGAGAAGATTTTCAGTTCGAGTATTTTACACTCGAATGATCTACTTTTTTCCTTTATTTTTTGTTTTCGTCTTCGTAATATTATTGACGTAAATAATCTTGTAATAATAAAAACAGTAGAAAATGTGTAAGTATACCAGAGAACGAAAATCAATTATAAACGTAATTACGTCCTGTTACAAAGTATATTACACATTACATATATTATATGTGTATGGATGTATGTACATGAGAGTGTTTTATTTTCGCAACATAATTGGCATTTATTCAAAGCTTTCAAAATCGATGAAACGGAAATGGGATGTGATTTGGGAGGATAAATGAACGAACAGTGTTTGTTTATCAAATATAGATATACGAATTTTTATTGATTTTTTTTTTTTTTTTTCGTCAATGGTCTACAACATTTATACGGTGCACAGAATCTGTAGTTTACGGACGATACAAATATTCTAAAGTAAGGACGTTTTTAATAATTCACAGGCAGCATATAACACGCGTATTACTTCTGAAGGGGTCCGACACATTTTCCCAAATCTGAATTTTCCAACTTCATTGTCTCCCAACAAGAAATTCATCAAAGTTATATTTTTTATTAAAAATCAAAGATTAATACCATAAATGAAATCGTTTTAAGGTATTCCAACTCAAAACCTTTCAACTCCTCATCTATGGCTCATATGAAAAAATGTTAAATACAAAATTTGTAGGAAATTTGCAGTAGAAGAAATAAGTACTGAACCATTTTTATCGTAAAAGCAATTTTACAGGAGATATGGCGAAAAAAACTGGAATTTTGGATGACAATGAACCCCCTCCAAAGGCTACACTAGCCTCCTATCGATGGGGACTTTTTAGTATGTTGCTCCACGTAATCGAAATAACTCTCAACGATTCCGGATGTTCGGTTCCATAAATCAATCCATTTCTGTTTTCGATCCACCTTCACCTCGCACCCGATAAAGCCGGTTGGTGTTTTCCGAGTGACAACCGAAATCGATTGTGCCACTCTTCATCTTTAGGATAGTTATACGCCTCTTGTAATCCCTCAGACTATAGACTTTGGCCAAGATTGCTGTTTAGGTAGCTATGACGTATCTTCGATGAATCATTGCCCTTATTAGCTAAATTTATATTCTTACCGTGGAACTTTTCATATTTGGTATTCGATATACGAATATCAGAAGACGGAATCTGACTAAAAGTTCGTTGATTTTCAAAGATCGAATTATTACACGTATTCATACCTGAAACTATGAAGGAAATTTATTTTGAGAAAAGGATATCAATTTAAGATGATTAATAGCAACATTTCACTATCATGTCCTACAAATGGTTTTTTTGTGTTTTTTCATTTTTTAGTCTGATTTTCTACGCCATATTTTCAGGATGAAGAGGGGGAAGGGGGAATTAACAAAATCCGTTTTGGGTCCTAGAAGACCATTACGACCATTTTTTGCCATGTCAGATGTGTACATATTTATTTTAATTTTTTTATGTGTATTTCTTCGCCCGAAACTAGAAATCATTCGCTCAGTTCAATACTGACCAAAATCGATCGAATTTGGGAAATAAACCTCGACTCAAAATTCAGTTGTGCCCAAATTTGAGGGAAGGAGTGCTAGGGCATAAATTATTCCTTGTCGAATTAATGGATAAATAATTCAACGCTGTTTAAAATATCCAAATATCAGTCTCCTAGGTCAATTAGGAGGCGAAGTATGAGTTTTTCTACTTTTCGACCTTGAAAAAGGGCTGTTCCTCTCATAACTTCTCTTCAAATCGAGCTAGGAAGTTGGTATTTCAAAGGATTTTGACAAATTCTTTTGAAATAGTGATCTTTTTGTAGATATTTTCTTCAAAATAAATAAAACCAAAAATGGCATAGATTCTTGAAGAATTTTACGTTGGATTATTTCCTTATAACCACAGTCATTTAAGTCTACGACCTTCGGCACGTTCAAATTTACAACCCTTAGAGCGAAAGTAGGGTAGTGCTTTTCAAAGTTTCTCAATTGCGACATTTTTCTTGCATCAACACTGCATTTTTGCTAGTCAGAGCTTTCAACGCCAACTGACCTAAAGTGTAAATTTTACCTCCAACTTTTGGGTAATATGATCAATAAGTTATTTTACAATCAATCTACGTAAAAGGAGATCACTTACAAGTGAGTACCTTTCTTTTTTAATTAATTCTTCTTCGCCTTTTTCTTCACGTAATTATTTAATGCGTTTGTATTGTGTTTTTCAAGGTGCTGAAAGCTGATAATGTTGATCATCAATATGTGGGATTCGCGACCTTTGTGCAACATCATTTTCGCGATTTTTGACAACTCTACGGGTAATCGGATAACTTTGGACATGAATAATCTTTTGAGGTTTATTCTGGATTCTGTACGACTAACCAGAAATCTGGACAATTTGACTAATAGAAGGCGGTAAACGTCTTTCGATGAAGCATAATTCCTCGGAATTCTCTTCTTATTAAGGAGTTTTATGCCGATACCCATTTTCCCCATTTATTTCACTTCAAGACCGAAAATTTTCCGATGAAAGATCTGACACGAGGCTAATTTTAATGTAGCTTTTTGGTCAGTTTTTCTTCTTTTTTGAGTTTGTTCGTCGCATAATCCCCCTTCCCCCTCCAAATTGAGCTAGTAGTTGAAATTTGGTAAGTGGATTTAGTAAGGGTTCTAGATGTGCCTTTAGGGGCTTTCAAATTTTCAGTCTCATTGCTACCCCTCAAAATCCCAAAAATGTTATATTTTTGTCGTGTTTTCTAATTTTTTGAGTTTGTTCCTCGCATATTTCCCTCTCAAATTACGTTAATAAGTTGAAATTTGATATATAGATTGAGTATTGTTCCTAGATGTGACTTTTGGGGTTTTTTGGATTTTTCAAATTCACCGCACCTCCGTTCATGTTATTATAACACTTTACAAAAATCAGGCTGAAAAGGCTTATTTTTTCTTCAATAAACTCCGAATGAAATGGGTCCAGTACACTCGCCTTCATTCATTTAAGGTTAGTTTTCATCATCGAGCCGAGGAGATGATTTATTATTCCAGCGCGGAAGGGGGAATAATCGTAATGGACTTTTAGGTGTCCAAAACGAATTTTATCGATATCCCCACACACACATAAGTGGATAGTCTCTAATACCTTAATTCTGGTCAACATAAGTCACGAAGAAAATCATGCTAATTAATCTTGACGAGTTCATCGTCAAAATACTCAAAATTTGATACCACCAAGGCCAAAATGAATGCTCGTTTATAAACGAAAAAAAAGTTAATCGACCACCAAATACTCGTCATTAAATAAATCGTTAATACCGATGATAGACAAGTTCATAAACCAACAGGTGAACATGATGGTAAATTCAAGCAAAATAAAACCTCGTAAAAATCCAGATTAGAAAAATCAAATGAGACGTTGAGGTCCGAGCAATTCAACAAGTCCAAATCAATCTGTTTCAAAGAATCATCAGCAGTCCAGAACCAATTTAGAATACCATAGAATAATACCATTTCAATACTCTAAACAGACTTGGTAATGGTTTTAAATTTTTTACTATAGTCTTTTAGCCTCGAGTAAGTAACAAAAATTAAAAATTGATAATTTATTCGAGCAAATCTCGCTGTTCTTCCTACAACATCCTTTCGATAAAATCATACTCATACTCGTATATTTTGTCTTTTCATGCTTCCCCTATTAAGCAAAATTTTATGAAAATGTCACAGTTTATAAACTGGAATTTTAGCAAGAAATCATACTCCAAACATGGTAGACAATAATTGTTTATTGAGAGTACTCGTAAAATTAGTGGGGAAAATATCAGTTAAGGGTGCTGTTCAATTTTGCTTCAACACCCTAAGATTAGAAATTTCAGGGAGGAACTATTCAGCAGTACAAAGTACAGCTCATTTTATGGAAAATATAACGGAATGGCTCTCCCTGGTTTCAAGTCGTTACTATGTACTAAAAAAAATGTTGCACCTCTTCGAATGATAAAAGTCTCGTTGATTCGTATATATGCGTGAATCCATATTTTTTGTTTTAAAAATTTGTCAAATATATAGTCGTAGGCGAACTATCCAAATCCATTCATAGCTGCTAAGTAATCGATGCACAGTACCGCGTATAAAATACAACTTGTGTATACGTGTTGGCGTTAATAAAGTATAAGTACATACGTCATAGGACCGGACATCATAAATCTCGCGTTTACGCGTATCGTACGAAGGAAGACGGCGGTAACAGGGTAGGATAAAATTCATTAAATTTTCGCCGACACCTTTATTTACACCGTAATGAATAGATAGCAGTATCATAGACTGGAATATGTATAACAGACAGATTTCTGCTGTTCCAACCTTAGCCAACGTCAATATACATAACGTGAAAATCCTCGCAATGTGTATCGCGAACGATATACGACGCGATAACGAGTAAAGCTCGCGAGCGAATCGTACCTTGTACGCGAGCGGCGTTCGTCGTCCGTCGTCGTCGTTTGGCAACTTATCAAAGAAATTTTTAATTTCATCATCGCGCATACTTTGTTTTTGTAAATTTTACAAAACGTCATTATTTTCGCTGAAAATTAAACGCCTCCGACTGGACGCTACGCCGTCGTCGCGTCACATACCGATCTGGCGAGCCACTAGCCATATAGTTTTCTCTCTGTAAACACATTTCATTTGCAAAGTCATTAGCCGCGATTCCGACCCCGGCACCAGTCCCCGTCCTAGTTCAATATAAATCCAGTCAAGAGGGCGCCAAGCGACGTTCGCTTTCGAAGCTATTATTTTCTTTTTTGGGCGCTTTGTGGTACATTGTAACGGTTCCAAGTTCGAAAAATTAATCACCTCTGCAGAAAGCGGTGACATTTTTTCAAGATTTTCAAGATTTTTTTTTTTTCTTCTTCTTAATCGTAGAAATATAAATACAAATTTCCTCGGAGGATTGATTGAATATTTCAAGTTTAAGGCGGAAGGGAGGAGGGTGAGTTACGAAATTTTCTAGTCGAATACAGGCCATGAAGAAAAAAATATTATGCAGGCATAAATCTTAAACTAAAATTTTAGAAATTTGAAAAAAAAATGGGTTTGGGAGATGAAAAATAAATAACATTTATGCATGGATAAACCAGATTCGTACTTTGCGTCCCATTTACCCAGAAAATACTTGATGCAGGAAGTTCATTTTTTTAGGGTTTTATTCAGGAACACCACAACCTTATTTTGAGGCGAAGTTTTGGGGAAATTTCAACTTTATCCCAAAAATTTCGTCAATTCACTCAGGTCAATGTAAAACTACAAAAAATTAAGAGGCCACAAATTCCTCTGTCAAACCACAGGGAAAATTCACCTGGACAATATATATAAAAAAAAAAAAAAAAAAAAAAAAAACATTGCTTTACGATGCTTTTTTAGCCTGATTTTCATTACACGTTACAAACATAAGGTGCTTTACGTGTGAGTCGAGAACCCCAAAAGGCATATCTACGACCCCTACTAAATGTACACACCTAATTTCAACTTTCTAGCTCTATTTGAAGGGGAGTTACATGAGGAAAAAACTAAAAAAAAACTCAAAAGACCGGTCGAAAAACCTCATTTTTGGAGCTGTAAGCGGTGCAATGAAGCTAATAATTCGGAATCCCCAAAATGCACATATAAGGCCCCAACTAAATGTACATGCCAAATTTCAACTTACTAGCTCAATTTAGTGGGGAGATAAGGGAGGAACAACAGCCCTTTTTCAGGTTTAAAAAGGGGGAAACCCCTCAGATCTCCCCTCCTAATTGACGAGGTTGATTTTCGGATATGTAATACAACTTTCGATGCTGTATCAATTGGCCCAAAAAGGGGCAATTTTTGCGTTTTTGGCCCCTCGGCACCTCCTTCTCCAAAATGGGGCAAAATTTTAATTTGACCCAGGGTCATCCTCACTCAGACATATCTAATCCACTGTCAAACTAGAGTCGATTGACCAAATTGCAGCGATTTTGATTGCTATTGAGCGGAGTAAATTATTTTAATGCTGGGGAAAAAAATAAATGAATAAACATCGGACATGGCTAAAAATCGTTTTAATAGTCTTCTAGGACCCTAAAACGAATTTTGTTGACATCCCCTCCCCCCCCCATAGTCTGCCGTAGGTCAATAGACTGCAATTGCCTGATTTTCATTGACAAAATGGCATATAAAATAAGACTAAAAAGGGAAATTGGTTGGATAATTTTATAAAAAATAAGCCCAAAGCAGAAAAAATCGCTTTATTCATGCATAAATGTTATATTTTTTCATCTGCCAGAGACATTTTTTTCTCTTCAAGACCTGTATGCACTTTTTGGATTAAAATATTAAGTTATCTATTTTTCACTAATATAGGTGAACTTAATTGCGATTCCTCAATTTTTTTCCAATTTTTCCATTACTTGAAAATGGATTTTCCCCTTACTGCATGTACACAGCTAGAAAATTTTGTAACCTTCCCCCCTTCCCCTGGGACCCTAAATAATGTATTGCTAATGTATTCTTCTCTTGACTTTTATAAAAAATCAGATAATTCGGTAATTCTCTTATACAAAGTTACGAGAAATTTTCAACCAGAATTTAGTATTTATTTCGATAGCCAAGGTCTTTCAATTGAATTTGAGAGTAAATCTCGATTCTACTTCGACAATCACCATGAGACCAGGATTCGTAAATGAAAATGGTTGTTCCTAGGAATACTCTAAAGGAATTTATCTGAATCTGGCTTTCCGACAACGCTTAAAATATGTATTGTATCGTACGAAATAAAATCTCCAGAGGAAAAGGAATACTCGATGACATACACCGAAACCTTAAAAAATGGCAGAAATGAGAGCGTTCCAAAATCATTTTCACGAGCGAATTAATAATTCTCGTATAAAATTTTAACTATGAATTCGAATCGATTCAACCTTCGTCTCGATCCATCTAATCAATTTGTAGACATTGCGAAAGATATAGTTTTCAAAATGAGCGCTTATTGAAATACAGCAGTATTTCGCTGTATCAGCGATCTCCTCTGAGACAGACCTTTTTCCAAGTCCATTACAGTACCTTTATACTACTTATTACAACTAGGATAACTGTAGAACTATACTCTTTACATATTCGACCCAAAGCATTTAGATATTTACGCAAATTTCATTCGATATCTACAAATAGTAATTCCAGTAGAAATGAATAGGGTAGAAAGATAGAGAAACGTTTATCTTAGCATCTCACTTCACATAAGTCTGACGGCTCTATCTAAATAAAATGTTCGTTTTCGAAAAGAAGAAAACTATGCATACTAAAGACTTTTTTTCACTCTCGAAACATTCGCTGCTAGTTCGAATATCCAATTTAAAAGGGTAAAAAAAAAAATAATAAAAAGAAAAAGAAAACTGTCAAGCAAATACGACGACTAAAACGAATGAGTTAGCTCGTCCTGCTGTACGTGGTACTATACTCTATTGTGTAATTTTCTTTTAATTATTTCATCCGGTGAAAATTTAATCCAATTCACGTTTTCTTTTTTATATTATTGAAACGGGTTTAACAATGTGGTATGTTCGGGTGAATGTTGAAATTGTTGAGATGGTTGTGACTGTTATGTCGTCGCCAGTTTATCATCTGTGTTAATATTTTCGCAGTTGACTTTATTGTTGTCGCCCTTGTAAATTAGCACGGTTGGGAAATACCAGTGAATTTTTTCGTATTTAATTTTCTTTACGCCTACGACTAAACACTAAAACGCATAGCGAATGAGTAGACATGGACAACTGCTCAATAGTCAGGTTAAAACGTAACGCTCATAGATGATCAGAAACTGTTTCGAAAACAAAATTCCTGAAAATTCGGTTCTATTTTATTTTTATTTCGAGGTCTCGGCCAATACATTTTTCTGTTTTTATATGAAAGAAAGAAGCAAGTGTATTGAAAAAGTACAGTCGAGATGCAGAATTGCACATATACATATATCTTTTATACTGGGTGTTTCAGGTTAGAAATAAAGGATTTCAGTCAGTGACTCGGCAACACATTACGAGTCTATGTATGCATGTTCGTGTAGCCTCTGAGTCGAAGGGGCTGAGCCAATCAGATTCAAATAAATTTTTTTCCCAATTTCGTATGAGTTTTTCAAGCGAATGCAGACCGAAGACCATAATACGTGAAGATTTGGAATTTATATGAGGGAAAATACAATTTCACTTAGATTACCATGGTACAGTTAGTTTTTGTAATATCTGAACAGGGAAATAAGTAGTTGATGAAATAATGCTAAAAACGTGCACTAAAGCCTTTAATTTTCATAATTTTTGCTGACTTATTCAAAAATTTGTTCGCATAACACATAAATTAAATTGATGTTATGGGAAGAAAAAAGTTTGCTCTTTTCAATGTCGCAAAACCCATCTCATCATCTCATTTAGATGAAAAATTATGAGAACTTAAATTCTCAAAAATGATAAGAAATCCAACTTTTTCGAAATTTTATTCCTCTTTTTTAGAATTTAAAAACTCGTAATTTTACATTCAAATGAGATAGAGAGATGAGGTTTGCGGCATTGAAAAGAGCTAACTTTTTTCCTCCAATAACATCAATTTAATTGATGTGTCATGCGAACAAATTTTTGAATAAGTCAGTAAAAGTTATGAAAATTAAAGGTTTTGATGCACGTTTTTCACATTATTTCATCAACTGCTTACTTCCCTGTTCAGCTATTCCAAAAACCAACTGTACCATGGTGATCTAGGTGAAATTCTATTTTTGCTCAAATAAATTCCAAATCTCTACCTATTTTGGTTCTCAAGCTGAGCTTGCTTGAAAAACTTATACGAAATTGGGATTTTTTTTTAAAATCAGAGTAGATCAGCCCCTTGCAACCCAGAGACTAGGCAAACATACGTACATACATAGACTCGGTATGTGTTGCCTAGTCACTGACTGAAATGTCTTACTTCTACCCCGAAACACCCTGTGAGATCAGAATCAGAATTTTCTCGAAAAATACAAACTTCTATTGTTATATCAATCTATATTATGTACTACTAAGACATTCTTTTCGTTTTATTAACGAGCCAAGCACAGTAACATATTGCGATAAAAAAAAAGAAACAATACGTATAATTTATATTTATACATCTACACTCTGTCTCAGTTAAGAATGGAAATTTGATAACAAGTTTGGTGACGATGGGGGGGGGGGAATAAAATGGTGGCTGTTCATACAACGGTGACAAGAAAAGCAAAAAAATATATGGTTTTTTAATTGCAACTCGATGCATTTCCTTGCTCATAAATGTTGGCACATCGTTATCAAATTTTCATTCTTAACTGAGACAGTGTTTAGTTGAGCTTCCTTCGAAGTTGAATTTTTGTTGAATAAAACATTCGAAAAAAAAAATTATTACCAACTACCCTTTCGGCACAAATTCATCTCATTTTCATGTTTATTCATACACTTTGAAAAATTACGAGTAATTTTATCCTCGGCTCGGATATTTTTCATGATAAATGGAAATGTTCCTTTACAAAAGAGTTACGTCGAGATTCAATAACCACAAGGTTTCCTTTTTGAAACACATAACGGAATGATGAAATATCCGTTCAAATTATTTAGAAAAAATTTGGCGAAAATGAATGACCCTGGCGAGAAAAACTTTTGAATTGGTTTAAAGCCAACCAAAATTTTTTTCAAATTTTCCATTCCAACGAAGTTTAATATCAAGAATATCTCTCTCGTTTAAATGTGATCGAACGTCTACGATAGAGAACATTTTATGAAAGTGTGTATTTTATAAAGTATGCAAATATATACATCGCTATAGCGCAGTATTTTTGAAGATCTTTTAAACACACACTTCATCATTTGCATACAAAATCAATTATAATAGAAGAGAGAGAGGGCAGTATGAATTTTTCCCCGAAAATTAAATTTTAACAAAGTCGAAGATTTTTTTATCTTTAGTTCCGAATACTACATATGTTGATTTTTAAATAACAAGTACAAAAAAAAGTTTCGAAGTAAATTTTGACCAGAATCGACGATGATGATCAAAATAAAACGAATTTCAGTATATACTTGAAGTTTTTTTTGTATTGCGTGGAGATGAAGGGTAGCTATCAAGGTACTGGAGAACAGGGTAGTCGTCGTTAAGTGCTCTAAAGAAAGGAAATTCAATTTTGAATACATTATGTGGACACAAATTCTACTGTATCCCTGAAACTTTTCGTCAGAAATGTAAAAAACAAGAATTTAATGGTTTTTTAAAATATATTTTTCAAATATGAGAGAGAAGGGTTGCTCCAAAACGGATTTCGATAAGAAATGAAATTGAAGATCTAATGTTGAGGAACAACTTTCATCTTGAAAATTTTATTATGAGACCAACAGATTAAAGGATACAAGGGTTTGAAATATTAGGGAGTAGAAGCTGGGAAAAAATGAGTGGTATGAATGAACTAGGCTAAATTAATTTGTTTGAATGTCATACATATAATGAAAAAATCAAAGTAGTTTGTAAACTTGAGATCGTACCTCCGTATAAATATGGTCAAAGATGACCTTGTATCAAAATTCAGTCTTGATGCAGGAGGTGCTGTAGAGAAAAATTGCAAAAATTGTTCATTTTTAAGCTAATCGACTGAGAAAACGTATCCAAAAATGAGCCTATCGCGTCAATTCGGAGGCAAGATGTGAAGATTTTTTACTCTCATGACCTTGAAAATGGGCAGTACTTCACACAACTCCTCCTCCCTTCGTCTCTCTTTCAACTGGAATGCTGAAATTTACCATGTAAATTGTAGATTCAGTAGGTTACCTAGATATGCCTTTTGGTGGTTTCGACTATTCACAATCTTTGCAGATCATCACAGCTCTGGAAAAAAATTTTTTTTCGTTAGGTGAAGATACCTTTTTTTTGTTGCTGTTTTTTGATTTCGTACATTGCATATCTCTCCTTTAAATTGAGCTAGTATGTCAAAATTCGGCAAAAATGTGGATTTGGTAGAAGGCCTAATGTGCTTTTTTAGCCTGTCGACTTTTAAGTAATGTGACGCATCCTAAGATGATACGTAATTCATTACAAAAATGATCCATAATTGAATATCAACTTTTCGCAATTTTATTTGCTTTTTAGAGGTTTCAAAACCATGTTTTAATAAGAAAATAATCGAATACTTCGAATTTTTTGTAGTGAAGAAGCCAAAAAAATACTTCCATTTATTATGTCATAAAAAATGATCAGGTTTCATATTTTTACTTCATTACCTAGAAAAACTTTTAATCCAATTTCTACGTAAATTTTGAAATTTTTCAATCAAAAGTGGGTGGGGTAAGGGTCAAGTTAGATACCCCAAATTTATACCACGATCATTTGACGTCAATTCGAAACTTTTTTCCATACGCCCCCTTTCGCCAAACTTTCGAAAAAAATCTTCATTTGAAACGCTCTAGTGGCCCTTACAGTAGCATACGATACACTGAGGAAAAAATAAAAATAAGACAAATCCGCAATCCAATAATATTTGAAATGGGTGAAGGTATACAAGATACATGTTCGATATTTCAATTATATTTTTCTGTAGTCTTTTTAACGATCAGGAATACACACGTGGTTGAAAGAAGAAGACGCAGATGCGAGTAATAAAAAACAAAAAAGATGGTACCCAACAGCCTACAACAATTGGAAACTTTACCAATAAATGGAAAAGACGACAGTAATTTTTTGGTAAAATTAATATACAAAAGATTTATAGCCAGCCCAGACAAAAAAAAAATATTCGGTTATTTACGAGGGTATATTGTCCAGTGAAATGGCCTCTGCAGTATGCTACAAATAATATAGTTGTGGGTTGTGATTCAACCGTAAATGCATCGTCCATTCAAACATAAAAGAGATGACTACCAAATATTCGGGTAAACAAATATATCAGCGTAATAATACGCTTTTACGTAAGTATTTTTCTCCTTTTTCATTGCTTTTTACTTTTCATCGCCGTTGTACAAGTCGAATTACATAAGTTTGACCAAAACAGTCCAGTTCAAAGTTGCCGAAACAGAGTGTACATCGCAACGCAGAAAATTAATGTTCGAGGATTTTTCAACTCTTAAAACTAAATCGTTTCGGCATAAGCGAAATAGAAAACCCTTATCAAAACAAAAAAAAAACCTTACAAAAGCGTAGGAGGCGAATAAAGAATCCTTCTCGGTGGCATTTACGTTGCAACTAAAGAACGAACGAACGCGACAAACGCAAAAAGGAGGAAATTTGAAACTACGAATGGTTGAAAATTTTGTAATAATTAACGGATCATTTGATCGTGCTAGAGAAACATTACAAAAATAACAACTAAACAGAGAAAAAACTTTTTCAACTAAACGAAAAAGTTATATACTGTAAAAAGGGCGCGAAAAATATCGCTAGATTTAGCGAAATTACGACCGAGACCAGAGAAAATCTGTGTGGGATGAAAACGTAATCGGATAATTTTTACAGCAACAAACGTGGACGTTTAGAAAATCGTAAAATTTCGACCTTCGTTCAGTTCGAACGAAAGGAAACCTTTATGCTAAAGGGCTTTTGAATTGGGCAAAGTCGACGTCGACGCACAAATATTACCAACATATACGTGTACGTAAAAGAGAAAAATATATTACACAGGTATCTGGCACTTAGATAGGTATGAGGTAGAAATAAAGGATACCAGAGATAGACGAAGATAGATATATACGTATATATTCGTATCTCGGTATTACATATAAATTGTTGGATACCTTTGAAGCGGAAAATTAGAATTTCAAGATCGCTATTTGTCCTGCTAACATGAACGAAGACAGAGCATCTAGTTCGAAATTAAGCAGGCATGATTGATGAAAATGAAACGTTCGTTGCTGCTGTTTTCATTGCTCTCGTCATTCCGCACATAACATACGAATGATGTATAAGTTTAGCTAGTTGGTTGGTTGGTTGGTTGGTATACCGCATCGTAAGAAAATTTTGCGGCGCAATGCGACCGACGTAGGCGACGCAAAGGGTATGAAAATTGTTACCCGTATCGAGGATGATTTGAGAATTCGCCGCGAATTACATTGTTCATTATTTATCGAACCGTACTCCGCCGTAAGGCTGGCGAAATCCGCCCAAAATCTACCCGAAATTATGTACGCTTCGTCGAAACGCAATTTAATTTCGCCTTTCGACCGAAATTTTTTTCATTCATTTCTCACAGCGTGGCGTAATTTCCAACGCGTCGAGAGGTCCCCTCATCACCAAATTTCGCTTTTGTTTTCATCCATTGAGCAGTTAATCGCCTGCCATAGCTATACGCGCCTTCGTATTTTTCACGAGTAATTGAGTCGAAAGGGAAAGCAGAACTGGATTAGCGAAGCAATTTACACCGAAATGTTCAATAAGTACACGATAAAACGATAATTCTACCTTACGAAAGCGCGTGTTTCTGTTTTTTTTTTCTTCTTCCTCCGTTTCAAGCTTAGTGTGAAATTTAAAATGACGAGTTGAACTGCACAAGGCTCAGGCATCGATATTCGTCAGATATCATTTAAACCAGTGACGCAATGTAAGTTTATTTTCTCTACATTATTTCGACTTTTTCCTCCAAGTAAGTTTCAGGTTACCGAAATATTTGTACGAAGCTACATTTATACTTGTAGTTGCGAATTTCTATATCGCTGCTTATTTTTCTGTGATACGAAATAAAATTGTTTAATGCGTAAAATAAATTCAACGAGCGACACTTATTCATCGATTTCGTTCAACGGACTGTTTTTCAGTCATATAACTCTCAATCTTCTCAGAAAACTTCATTTTTAATTGTTGAACCTTACTTCCAGGAGCGAATATATTCTTCTTTTTTCAACACACTTAAGAGAAATGGGAACTGAAATTAAAGAATCTTTTTGAAAGAACAAATTCTGTTTTAACATTTTACATAGATAAATTTTTTCACAAGGTTTTTCACATTTTATCGTAATTCTTTCTCCGTTCAGTTATCCAATCGTTTGGTAGTTGATCTTAAATTATTCATCAGCCTTTTCTCTTCAGTTTAAGGTTAATAGATGAAATTTTACTCTTTACCAACAAAAGCTAATAAAGTTTTCCACACATCCAAAGTAAATTAACATGACACTAATATGCAATCATTATATCACACGTGTACCAGAATCATTTTTAACCTACCAAATTACAAGTATGCCTAGATCTAAGGGTGTACAACAGGGCGTTTCAATTTTGGGTATTTTTCGACAATTGGAGAGGGGTTGTGAAAGAAAGCAGAGAAATGACGTCAAGTAACGTAGTAAATATTTGAGGTCTCTCAACTTGACCCTTATCATCCCCAGCCTCTTTTTAATTTAAAATTTCAAAATTTACGTGGAAAATCAAAGAAATTTTTGTTTTGCCTATTTTTTGGTACTAACAAGTTATTGTAGACCACATGAGAACAGAAAACTATTTCGCAATTTTTTTTTTGCTTCGTGGGGGCCCTAAAATTCTTTTGAAAAATGAAATAAATCGATTATTTAGCGACGCTAAAATATGTAAATAATAAACCTTCAT
The DNA here is from genome assembly GCA_900060175.1 of Ferrisia virgata. Classification (NCBI taxonomy): domain Eukaryota; kingdom Metazoa; phylum Arthropoda; class Insecta; order Hemiptera; family Pseudococcidae; genus Ferrisia; species Ferrisia virgata. The sequence continues at coordinate 21,513 of FIZR01012966.1, forward strand.
CAAAAAAAAAACTTCAAGGCAATGAAGCAAAAATACGAAATTTCATCACTTTTTATAACGTAATAATTAAAAGTATTTTTTTTTTTGCTTCTTTACTTTAAAAAAATTCAAAATATTCGACTTTTTTATTATTGAACACGGGTTTAGGAATTTTTTGAAGTTTTTTTTGTTCTCATGTGGTCAACTAGAACACGTTGGTACCAAAAAAATCAAAAAAAGAAATTTTTTTTTCATTTTGAAATTTTAAACTGAGGGGATTGGGTAAGGGTTAAATTAGAGACCGCAAATTTTTACCACGTTCGTTTGACATTATTTCACAACTTCTTTCTACCATCCGTCTCTTGGCTTTCGAAAAAAAAAAACTAAATTTGAAACGCATTAGCTGACCAATTGGGTGTCTCGAATTTTTTTTTTGTTTTTTTTTTTTTTTTTTTTTTTTTTTTTTTTTTTATGAAATCTGCAAACGGTGGAACCACAATAACTGCGAAATTATCTCAAAATGATTGGGTAAAAATTTCAGTTTTCCAACACAATTTTTCAAACTTGAAAAATAGACTCAAAAATTTTCAAAAACTTAAAAAAAAACATTTTTTGAAACTCATTTCTAAATTGTAATCGTTGGCCAATTCCCACCATTTCCCCCTTTTCTAGGGGTATTTATAAGAAATGACACCTTTTGGATTTTTTTCACGATTTTCTGTAAACTATGAAAGAATTTCTTTCAGAAAAATCCTCTCCTGAAAAGCAATGTAAGACATTTTTTTTTAGATAGTTAAATGTACTCAAAAATGGTAATTTTTCGCGTTTCTCAAAATAAAATGTCAAGAATTGAAAAAATGCATTTCTAAATAAAAAAAATCATCGAAGGGAACATTTTCACCAATTTTAGACTCTCGAAACCAATTTTTCCATTTTCGTTTATTATTTTTGAATCATTAATGCAGCATTTATTCATGTTGGGATATGTATTGAGAATCCTTGAAAGGGGTACACGCGAAGAAAATTGACCCAACATGAACGAGGATATTTTATTTCATTATGCATTGAAATTTTAAAATTAAAATGCTAATGATGCTAAACTCGGCTAATATACATAAAGATCCTAAAGATCTCTATAAAACGGCATGGGCGATTAATGGGTGTCTTGCAGACAACATTGGTACGTAAATTATTCACCAATTTCAGGCTACCTCTTGTTTTTAAGAAAATTTGCTCTTACTAATGATATTTGTCTGAAAAATCGACTATGAGGGGTAAAAATGAAATATTGCATTTAATCATCTCAAATTGATGTTCTACATTCCTTTCAGGAAGGCGTTTCTCAAAAAAAAAAATTTCCTTCGAAATTTTTCAGAAAATTGTGCAAAAATGCAAAAAATGAAATTTTTAAATCAGCTCGAAAAAAATAAAATAGCGAAAATTTACCAACAATGATAATTTTGAGTATAAAAATGCATAACAATTTTATTTTTGAAAAAAAAATCGTAAACATTTTTTTTTAAGTTTTTGAAAATTAAAAAAAAAATCACCAAACTTTGAGTGAATTTTTCTAATTTAAAAAACTAAGTTACAAGGCTAAAATTTTTCCCATATCATTTTAAGGTCAACATGCCTACGTCGATATTGCGTAAATAGCCATATTTTACTTAGGAAAATCAGGTTAAAAACGATAAAACTTTCAAACATATTAACGTAACATTAGCCATAGCGAATTAGCAATACGTACATTCGCGAAAATCCATCCAATTCAACTCTATAGAGGTACCAGATACGTTTAATCTGAGCTATTCGAAGCTGAAAATTAACCTTTCTAACTGTTAAACTGTTTCCTTGCGGGTGATTTGACAAGTTTATCGTCGATACCGGTGGCTGATTAAGTTTGATAGTTTGGATTAATTAATTACCGCGAAAGCGAGAAATGATGGAATAATGAACTGAAATAGTTTCACTGCGAGAGAGATAGGACGAGAATTATACCTAGACCTACGGTAGTGGTATATTTTCAACGGGCTGTTTTATTACACATGTTGACCCGTGTATACAATTTTCTCAGGATATTTCTTTCAGAACTATTTTTACAACTTATTCACTTATACAATTCGAAAGAAATATAACTCGTAGCAAAATACAACAAACAATAAGAGAAGAGATAGGTGAATCTACAAACTTTCGTAAATTTTGAAATTAAAATGAACTAATGTGATTGGTTTGCTCAAAATTAAATCGAGTTCAATTTTGCAGTAACTTATTCTGCATAACAAATAATATAAGAATTTCAAAAGCTTCGAAACATGAAGTAGTATCAATGAAATTGACTAAAATTTAGGTTGTGGTATTCTTAGGACCTAATACAACTTTTTGGGACTGAGGTTGCTAGAATATGAAAATTTTTATTTTAAGAAATATCTCAACATATCCATACGCTAGTTGCATGGTTCAATGGTACTCCATTGCTGTGGATTAATTGGTAGCAATAGTTGGCTTGATTGTTTTCAGAAAATGATGGAGGAAAAGATCAACTGCGTAGAAAAACTATATATAATCCAGGGCGAGCTAACTAAAAAATACGTTGATTAAGAACGACTTATGGAACCGCTATTTGAATAAGGATAAAATTTGGAAGTAGCTTCGAATAAAAGTGAGGAACTACTATCGACAAAAGGACTGGATCAACAGCTTTTCTATCGTAGCATGGTTGGAAATCGTGCTAAAAGAAAACCTCGAACGAAATCATCGTTTGTGAGCGCTAGTTCATAAAACCTGATAAACGAGCTTTTTACGATACAGTACGATGCGATGGTAAAGAGAGACAACGAAGCACGGGGCGAATAAAGTTCAACACTCTATTCTCAAAACAAACGTAACAATTAGTAGCAGACATAACGACGCTAATCGTTCATTAAAGAGAGAGAGAGATGGGGGAAAAAAAAGGTAAAAACTTTAGTAAAACAATCAGCCTCCTTTCGTAGCTACTTTTCGTACCAGAAATGATAAGTACGAAGCATTAACGTACACATACGAGTACATCTAACGCGTTACGGCGGCATTTACACGAAAATCTCACATACATGTACGTCTACATAACGTACACAGATTAATAAGGTAATTTTAAAAAAAAAAGGAACCTACAGACTAGCGGAGCTAAGTGCGGAAGGAAACGAGCAACGAGAGGAAGGAGGATCATTCAAGGAGAAAACGACCGAGATAAAAATAGCTTTTCATTCATTACACGCTGGTTGTGTAGAATTTTGGAAATTATCGTTCGTTCGGTCGTTCGTTTGCTCGCTCATTCAATTTTTTCTCTACACGTAGCAGTATGAAACCGACTCTCGTACTAAATATACCTACGGTCGAGTCGCCGCGCCGTCTTCTACAAGGCACTGCTATAACGTAGGACGGATCAAAATGAAAATATGTACTTGCGTATGCATTTATACGAGTATAGCCTGTACGCAGTCTACCAGATGTCAAATCAATTTCGTCGTTTACAAAGAATGATGATAAAAATTACCACACTCGACGTCGCTTCTTCCAACACCGTGACAAATCTACGCGGAAACGAACCGAAAGTAGCTAGTTTAAATAATCGAGATTGCAGAGATGGCTGAAGGCCTGTTGCAGCTGATATTATATACACAGCTTATATACGTATAGTCTCAGCTTCCGATAATAATCAACCTTGATACCGATCGAAAACGCACTCATAATGTATTAAAATAAAATACCAGCGCACGTGTAAAAGACTATAAAATTACCGCGCCTCTTCGAGTACTTTGCCAGAGTTGGTCAGCGCGATGACCAGGCTTGTATTCGCTTATCAAAGAATTTGTAACATTTTTTTTCTTTTTTTATAAAAAATTTAAATATACCCACTGGCAAACGATTCATTTTTGCCAATTCGTCGCTCATTGATGTATTCATCTATGCTACCGCCATTGCAGCGTGGTCAACTTTGTAGCGGAGCAAGCAAACCTCTTACACCATAAAAAAAAGGACAGAAGTAAGTAGTAGACAGAAACAACAGAATCTCTAAGCCAAAATTTTCTACTAAACTAAGGTTCGTAATTATACTAAGGTAAGGAATTAAAGATGCATTTTCATCAACTCGCATAGTTATCAAAATACAAGACATAAAATTCGCAACTTGTCCTTAGCCTTAAAACGAAATTTCGGACAGTACAATTAGCTCGTTCGCTTTTTAGCCTGATTTTCTATGTCGTATTGTCAATGAAAACTAGGCTTTTACAGACTCTCAACCTAGGGTGGATGCAGGTGGGAATATCATCGAAATCCATTTTGGTGTTCTAGAAGACCATTTAGACCATTTCTAGCCATATTCCTTTTCATTTTAATTTTTTTCTACGAAGACTAACATCATTTGCTCAGCTCAATACTGAGCAAAATCGGTAAAATTTGGACAGTAAGCTTGAATTGGCAGCGAATTTGATATTTTTGAGTGGGGATGTCCTCGAGTTGAAATTCAGCTATGTCCAAATTTTGGGTGGGCGGTGCTGAGGGGCAAAAATTGCAGAAACTGGTCCATTATTTGTCAATCGATACAGAATCAAAAGTTAAAATCAGCCTCCTAAGTCAAATAGTAGGAGAGATATGGGAGTTTTCCCCTTTTTGACCTTCAAATGGTATGTGGGCTATAGATGTGATTTTTAGAAGGGTTTCGGCTTTTTACACCCATTGCATCCTCTCACAGCACCGGAAGTATTTTTTTTGGGCGAGTTGCCTTATTTATGGAGTTTGTTCGGCGCATATATTACCTTCAAATTAAGCTAGAAGGTCGAAAATAGGCATATAGATTTAGTAGAGGCCCTAGATATGCCTTTAGGGGATTTCGACTTTTCAGCCTCTTTGAACCCGCTCGCAGCTGCAAAAACTGGTTTTTAGATAAGACTTTTCTAATTTTTTGTGTTGGTCTCATCCATATCTCCCTTGCAAAAGCTAGAAGCTTGAAATTTGACATTTAGATTTAGTAGTTGTACTCAATGTGCCTTTTCGAGGTTTAAGATATACATTCAAATATCCATCTTAACCCCTACCATTACTGTAGAAAAAACATCCCAGTGTACGACTTTTTTTCATTCTATAAACAGACAATTCTTTTATCTCTTTTTACTTTAGAAAAATTAGACTCAAAAAGCAACGAATTACGATGCATTTGTTTAAAAAATGTGTACAACATCCACATTGAAATTTCAAACCAGGCTGCAGCCAGTCAATATGGTTGGAGGTTCGGCTCTTCTTCGATCTACCGACATACAAAAATAAATCGTAATAAATAAGTATCAGTTCACTTCTTTTTGACTGAATAGCATATGAATTTTTGAAATTCAATACTTCACTTCATATTTACTCTTAAAAGTTTCTCCCACATGAATCTAAATTTTTACTGTGGAATACACATGTTTATTTAAATGATGAACCGTGTCATCAAATAAATCTTACCTAAATTTTATGCCATTCAGTTGGCATTAAAGCTTTATAAAGAGAGTGTTAGATAAATATACGTACGTAGAATTTTTTATGATACGAAAATTTTCAAAAATTGGTTTACAAAGCATATTTTTAGAATAATGAATATCAAAAAGCCATTAGATGCGTTTTTTTTTTTTTGATAACTACAATTTTCCACACTATTTTCGTCGAGGATAATACGTAATAATACGAGCAGGTTCATTCCACGTTAAAATACCCAAATAAGACCCAAATTTGCCCTCGGATCTTTCAATTTTTCACCAAGTTGTACATTTTTTAATCCTCCTCCGCTGGGACTCCTCGCTCCTACTTCAATTCTGGCATCCCTTAAGCCAAATTTGAATAATTTTTATACAAAATGAGCGATATTTTTCAATAATATCTCTATATGATTGAGTCTCATGCTATAAAAAATGCCATATTTTGAAACTCTGGAAATTTTTTGAGCTTCTTAAAACGAATCATAAGAGCTTTCTGCTTTCAGGGTTATTGCACAGCACAGGTAAAATACGAAACAACAGAATAAATCCAAAAGATATTCAATATATTCAAAATAAGCTCGTATAAACCTATCAGTCTAGATATAAATACGAGTATCGTTCGCACCATGAGGAAGCCATTTTGGGCAAAGTTTGCAAATATACGACAATGTTGCATACACCAATTTATGCTCGGTATTTAACAAATTGCGCAATAATATCGGTTGCTATACCAATATGTGAATGGAGTAATCGAGGGAGAGATTTTGAAATTAAATTTAAAAAGGTTAAACACGTATTTTGGCAAACAACAGCGTCTACTACATCGCTTATCGTTTAGGGAATCGAGCACCATAAATTCGGAGGGAAAATGCAACGTGAATTAAATTAAGCAATTAATTCAACAAATGGTAAATTTGTTTTAAAACTACGGCGATTATTTAACGTACACAATTCTAAGGTTTAATTTAGAATACATACGATCGTAACGATACAAATTGTTTGGAAATTAAAAATGATGTAAAAATTTCAAAATTGTTAAATTTTTTTTTTTTAGTTCCAGTAGACAAACAGACACGAATATTAGTCAAAATAATTAGATCTAATAGTTCAATAATTTGACTTATATTAAGAATATACAGACAGAGCAGATACCCCTGCTTATAAAGAAATACTAAAACAAGGCTTACAACGGATTTGTAGGCATGGAAAAAAAAAACATTAAACATAAATACCTATCTCGTTTTAAGCCACATCAGGTTATCAGGTGTCAGTACAACAATTTTCTTCTCAGATAAAATTGACAACCTTATGAGCTCATCAATTTGCCACATCTTTCATCATAAAATAAACGTCAAAGTTACGATTTTGTATTCGGTCTCGATACACTCTCAGCATTCTAATGAAAGCACGAGTAAACATATTGTATCGTTTAGTAACCAAACCCATTCGGCAACCCTCCCCCTCACCAAATGATATGCATTTGCATATCAATTGGCAAAACACACGCATATTTCGTTAGAATGTTAACGAATGACAGATGAGTACCCAACTACCCACAGTTGCTAAGACACTGGCATCGAATAGAAGTCTCACTACCACTATGACGCAGACAGAGCAAAATTAGGGTAAATTTACTTTCGCTTTTACGTATGCGGTACGATAATTCCTGCACCTGAGGCGAAGTTAACGTCGTCGTCGACCAAAGGAGGGCGAGTACGGGCGTATATCGCCACGCGCGTTGACAGACCAACGACGACGAGAAGGTATCAGATTGGTGGCTTTTTAAGCTGTTTTGTAAACACACAATAAAGCACCATATAAGAGAAGTGCTGTAAGAGCAGGATGGCTGGGCTTTAGCGAAATATAATCGAATTATCTAAAGCTAGCTCTTCCATTTACGTTGATACTTGGCTGGTAATTAATTAACGTCTCGACGCTCTCGATTTTGTTATTTTATTGTCTCTAACGAGAAACGAGAAAAAGAGATGGAAAAAAGCAAATAAGAGTGTTTTTTTTTTTTTCACGTAACATTTTACTCGTAGCAATATAGCTGACGGTATAAGAAGTTTCAACGAAGCGGAATTATTGGAAGAGGTAGCTAATTGCGTAGCGTCGAGAAGCAGGCGGACGCGGACGGGTTTCCTGTTTATGGAAGTTGATCGTTTTTTCATTAACACGAAAATATACACTCGTATTTAATACGGATGAAATGCTGAGTAGAATATGGTCGATGGTATTAAATTATTTCCGGTCTACGAAATTGTCGAAATAAATTTCCAACTCGTTTCGTACAATATGATTGTACGTGTAGCTCGAAAATGAGAAGAAGAAAAAAAAGGAATCAAACTTCAGCCGCGAAAGTAATTCTTTCTAGAATTTCTTCGCGCAGTTGACGTATAAATATGGGGGTATTTCTCTTCCATCTGTTGTACGGTTTACTTGTGACTTTGTTCAATACCGAATAATTATTTAGGTGAAGGTCGAACCTATTTATACGAAAATGATCCTCAGAAGGAGCCTGACTGAGTGGAGCGATTTCAACGAGAAAATGAAAATTACCATCCCAAATAAAATTACAAATTGTAATTTTCTTCTTCAATTAACATTTCCAACATTTGGAGTAGTTTCGTAGAGCGTAAAAGTGAATACAATACGATAAATACGAAGAACACGAAGAACTATGGCAGTTTTAATTCTTTCCAAGCAAAATACAAGAATAATTTTAGAAAATACATGGTTAATTCGCAAACTGTTTGTTATACATGTTCAATTTTAAGACACGATAATTTAAATTTTACACTTTTCGTAAAATAACGTTTTAGGGGGGTATAATAGGTAAGGAACTAGGTACATACATACGTAGATTTGATAATCAACTCTATTGGGGTAAAAGTCCTGAAAATGAGCTGCTGGTTATTAGGTGCCATAATAGCTTTAAAGTTCAACTTAAAATCATCAACAAGGTGTGTTGATAAAGTTATAAAATTGACATAGATTAATTTTATTTTTATTTTCAAAATAGATATTTTAAGGTACGCCATTTTTTTCAGATTTTTCAGGTCCCACCAGGTTTTTCAGGCCTTTCCCAGGGGAGGGGAGGGGGTGTAAACTGAATATGAAAAATTTAATGTATTAAATGATGGTTGGTATTGGAGTAAACTAAAATGGAAAAAAGTGAAACAAAGTTCATGCCTTCAATTTTAATTCTAGCAAAAAACCAAAAAAACATAAATTGGCTATAAGAATTATCCAATTTTTTTTAATTTTAATACTTCCAGCAGAAATTCCAAAATTACCTGACTTTTCCAGGTTTTCCAGAAACTGGACACCATGCCTCACGTATAACTTTAAAAACTCGGTGAGGTGGGAGAAAGGACCTGTAAGAAACCCTGTTTGTGCTGGCAACTCGAAAAAATTTTGTCCTGTTAGTAGGAGTATTTTACACCTCACAGAATTTTTAAAAAATTTTCGACGTGGTGGCCTCTCTTGATACCTTTAGGGCTAAAACCTCTAAAGATGATAGGTATCTCTAGGCCAAGAACTCAGGTCCAGTACTCTAGAGATACCAGATACTTCTGGATTACTTTTAATCGTCAGCATTTGTAATTGAGTTCATTGTTTCGCAAGTAACTATGAAATTCGATGATGCATTCGTGACCCATGAGGTTTCCAAAAATAAGAAACCTAGGAAACAGAAGCAGCGTAATAACAACCACCAAACGCACAAAAACGAAAGCTCACGTGAAAAAATCGGTTCTAAAGTATTGCAAGACCGACAACGTCAAAGAGACCAACTGCTCTATCCAGGTGGTTCAGCTGACCACTCGATACTGCTATCCAGCTCTCTCGGACTTAACGACGCAAAAACCTCTCAGTTGACGCTCGATATCTCCAGGTGCTCCAAATCCGGAGATAATTTGGTCAGAAATTGACGTTCAATAGGAGAGAAAAATTGGGTTTTAGGGAGCTGTAATTCCAAAAAATTTGAAGAAATTCTGGAAAGTATAACATACTCTTTAACAAGGTAGAATTTTTCTAAGTTGCCAGCTCAAAAAAGAGGTTTTACCAACCCCGTCTAAAGTTTTCCAGTCAAAATTAATATACCCCCCCCCCCCGGTACATTTGTGATAATGTCACTCTTCAATGAAGAGATAATAAAAAAATTGTGAATTTGCTAAAAAAAAAACCTCCATTTGGTAGTGTTCGAATCCGTTAAAAATTACAAGTTTGAGACATGAGGACAATTCTCAATGCTCAGCCTGTCGGACGATGAAGAAGACGACATGGAAGTTTTGTTTCCTGAAGTACCTAATGAAATAGCAATTTTTCGGTTATTTCGGTTATCAAGTTATTAGCGAGTAATTATGGTTCGCAACCACATTTCGTCGCCAAATTTCGACTGGAAATGGATAAGATTTTACCCAACAAGGAAACTGTCCTTCCTGAATCTCCTGTCATTCCTCTCGAACCTTCAGAGAAGATTTATCATATTCACATCTAAAAGTACACCAAAGTTGAAGTTTGTGAAGGATGAGATTTTGTGGATGATCATAGCAAGTGAGCCAGGGCCAACAAACCGCCATCGTTTTGGGAAAAGTACAACATTTCATATCGTATGCAATAAAAACCCCAACAATACCAGAATCCAAAAAACACTCGTTGCACTATAAACGCATATTAGCAAATACGAACTACATGAAAAAAAAAACAATACCTCTTTACCCTCAATTCGTGAAACTAATCCCACGGTAGATATATTTAAAGTAACGAGTAGGCAATTTTTACCTTTCAACGTAATTTTTCTTTTCAAGACGCTTTTGTTTACTGTCGAATAGTTTTTGGAAAAATTGAAAAATTCAATTTAGAAAAGTGAAAAACATTCAATAAGATTAGCTCGCTGATCCGAATACTTCCTTCACCTATATATTTTTTTTCACTTTGAAGTTCGCTTTTAGCAGCATCTAAAATACGAACAATTTCATCGGTGATTTTCCTATATCGTATTTGAAAGCCTCCTACAAACCCTTTATTCCGCCAAAATGTCGTAACGTATAGTCTTGCGTAGGCCCATATTGCCCTCCATCTTACACACACACACATATATATACACACGTATTTTTTGTTATTGAGAACGCGAACGAGAAACGCGGTCTGATACGTCTCGTCGTTAAAAGCATCGTCAAAAAAATTATTGCAGCAGTCAAAATTGCTGATACGTTTATTTCATCGGCATATTTGGGCAACCTCGACGACGCGACGAGGCGATATTGAAAGCTCGACGTGTATGTGTTTATTGGTATATTACACCCTAGGTACATTTTTCTACACGTCACGTAATCGTGGCTTAACGCAGCATTTTTTCTCATCTCGTCGTCGAGCAACGCAAAAAGACTTTTCAAGCTTGGTCGACATTTCTCGTCGAATAGAATCGGGATAAAACGCTCGTTATATGCTGAATTACAAGCTCTCTATAAACTTGAATACATTCAATATTTCTAGTCAACAAACGACTAATAGCGTTGGCGTATTGCGTAGTACGCATTTTTTTCCCTCTTCTTTCAGACATCGAGGCGCGTTTACACGCTTCGTTATAGTTTATAATACGAAACCGAAGAGAGAGAAAAAAAAAGCCAAGCAATTCAAGTATTTTTCTTCCCTAACGACTAGCAAATTAATTAGGGATTATAGACAATGACGGAATAAAGGTAAAAAAAAAAGCTCACCTTTGTAAATTAACGACAAATGAGCAGAACGGAATGAATGCAATTTATAGGCTCTTCCATCAGAGCTTTTGGCGACTTTTTTCAGCGTAGTAAAGGTCTTAAAAAAAAGAAGCCAATTTTGAATGACGATCTGACGATGTTGAGAAACGGTAGGCAGCAAGACAGTCGTAGTTTTTCTTCGTATCGTCGTTTGCTAAAAATTTAATTCGACAATGTTCCACTCATACCAATAATTTCTCAAGTATCGCGCTTTTTCATATTGGTATTCATACAAATGGGGTAAATAGTGTTATCAATGAATCATAGACAAAGTCAAACTGAAAGCTCTTGATAATTCATACAGGGAGTTTCAGGGTAGTAGTAGGGGATTTCAACCAGTGACTAGACAAGATACACGGTCTATGCATGCATGTTTGCTCAGCCTCTGATCTTCATGGGCTGATCTACATAGATTCAAAATTTTCAAACATAAATACATAGACTCAATATTTGTTTCGTAATCTTTGGCTGAAATCCCCCACTAATACCCTGAACAAACTCAAAAAATAAGAAAAAACTACATATTCGGGGCTGCGAAGGGGTGAAACGAGGCTGAAAAGTCGAGACCCCCCAAAAGTCACATCTACCACTCCCACTAAATGTACATACCTAATTTCAAGTTCCTAACTCAATTTTGATGGGAGTTATGTGAGAAACAAACTCAAAAAACTAAAAAATGAAAAAACCATTTTTTAGGGCGGGGGGGGGGCGCAATGGAGCTAAAAAGCTGGAACCCCCAAAAGGCACATCTAGGGCTCCAATTGAATTTACATACCAAATTTTAACTTCCTAGCTCAGTTTGGTGGGGAAATAAGGGAGGAGCAGCCCTTTTTCAGGATCAAAAAGGGGCGAAATCTTCATATCTCCCCTCCTAATTAACTCAAGAGGTTGATTTTTGGTTATGCTATACAATTTTTGATTCTCTATCAATTGGCTTAAAAATGGACAATTTTTGCATTTTTGACCCCTCAGCATTCCCTCCCCCAAATTGGGGCATAGCTGAATTTTGACCAAAGTTCATTCCCGCTTATATATATATCTAATCCGTTGTCAAACTGATCCGATTGACCCAATTGGAGCGATTTTGGTCGTTATCGAGCGGAGTAAATGATTTTAACGTTCGGTGAAAAAAAAAAAATAAATGAAAAAATATCTGACACAGCTAAAAATCGTCTCAATGGTCTTCTAGGACTCTAAAACGGATTTTTTTGATATCCTCCTCCCTCTCATCCGCCGTTGGTCGATGGACTGTAATAGCCTGATTTTCATTGGCAATATGACACAGAAAATCAGGCTGAAAACAGAAAACAAACGTATTCGTAAACTCACATTTACTTCCTGAAGCACATCCGAACTTGGTAAATTGCGTCCATTTTGACTAAGTACTTACATGTTTGAACAATATGATCAAAAAATTCAAACAAAATGAAATACGTCTCAGGTCGCCTGAAGTCGATTGTCTATTACATATTGGCAAATAATAATAGAATGTGTCCAGTAAATTCAAGCGCATATTAAATTTTGGAAAAAAAGTTATCAAGAAATTTCAACATTTGAATCAACAGCAATAGCCACGTTTACGCGAATGAATTCGGAACGTCGCTTCGACTGTGGTCACACATGAGCATATTTTTGATCATCAAAGTACTGCAAATGTATAACGTACAAATAAAGAAACCTTACACGAAATACAGTACTAAGCCGCATCGATTCTACCAGGCTTTCTTATCGCTATAACTATTTGAGAATAATAGAACAACCTGATAAATACACTCGAAATTCTATTACAATAAACGCCGATGAAAGCTACACTTACATCGAGTAAAATTACAATTACGAACACGGACCAGAAAAAAACAAACCAAAGCTAACGTTACAGTTTTTGTAAGAATTTTCGAGAACATTAATTTTACGCACAATGTAAATATGTACATACTTCTTACATACATAGCTATTTTTCCTCATACAACACGCCTTTCGAATAAATCACACGAAAGCAGATCTAAACTTTGCTCGTTTTTCATAACTAAATTTATACACTTTCTGACTTGTTTCGAACAACGGTGCTTTTTTTTGTACGGTTTGATTTCTCGTATAATACTCGAATTACAATCACGTTACATAGACTTTACTAGATTCACATTAAAAATACTTCATGTCATAAAATCTTTCTTTTTTTTTTTTGAAAATATCTACTCTCCTCCCCATCAACTTGTACTAACGGGAAGAACGTGATGTAGTATTTCTGCTTGACTGTTTACTGGCATACGATTATTAGCTAGATCAGGACACGAACAAAATGAAAGATCGTCTTTCAGTTAATATGAAGACAAAACGAACTTTGAATTCGAACTTTCGGATTTGCAAAATAATCTCGATTATTTTGAGAACAAAGAGTTCAGTTTCCGTAATCATAGCCGATAAAATATTTCTACAAAAAGTACATTTGCAATGAATCCATTCAATTAGAAATTTCCAGAACTTTAAATCCCAAGTTCACAAAACTGCTGTCTATAATACTAGGTGGTTACAAATGCATACAGTTTAGAAGAGTAATATTTCTAACATTAAGCTCAAGTTTAAAATTAAAAAAAAAAAAATTATTAAAATAATTCGAGAAATTATTCTAATTTTTAGCCAAATTTTTCATGTCGTATTGTTAAAGAAAATCAGTGTATTGCAACTATCGAAAGTATAGATCTACTACGGATGCTGAGGGGGGAGGGAGGGAGGGGGTATCAACAGAAAACAGTTTCAGAGTCGTAGAATATTACCACTACTATTTTTGGGTATGTCAATTGTCAGATATTTACCTATTTTGATTTTTCCTTCGAAGACTAATCATTTACTCGCTCGATACCGATTAAACTCGCACAAATTCGGCCAATGGGCTTAAATTGACACCTGATTAATGAGTGGAGACAAACTTGGATCAAAATTCATTTATGTTCAAATTTAAGGGAGTGGGGTGTTGAGGAACAAAAATCGTAAAAATTGCTTATTTCAAAGGGGATTCTTGATACTTCCCAGGATCAGAATTATGTTGCCCAGCATGAGACATTTCCAAAAAAATTTCAAGTAAAAATAATCAATAATATAATATTTTCTAATCACATTCAAATTACAAATATTTTTACATATTAGGACAGCTAGATCATGATTTGCTTATTCGAGTCAACAACATATTTTTGGAACAGGATAATAAGACTGTTACGTTTATACTTGTTCTATTCTATTTTCAATTCAAATGGGAATTTCCATACCTATTTGATTGTTACTTGGTTTACCTACCTATCTTATCATTTAAGCGATAAGTTACCATCCATTACTATGTTACATGCATTTTATTATTTTTATTTAATTATTAAACGCTGTGTCTCCATGCGAGTAACATCTTCTCTACGTAATTCGTATCAACGAAAATCTTAATAGACGTGGAAATGTGGTGGTACGATGCTCCGATGGAAGTGTAGCCTACGGTATGATAATTTCATCAAAACTTGGGATACATCATCTCAAACCCTGATGATAGCAGATCTGAGGGCCATGTTCTGCCTAAATTCCGTAATTTATGATTGATGAAAGAATACAGAGAGGCATTGATTTGTCATAAAACTGCTTTAAAAAATGACGCATCAAAAAAATTTACCAAAAAATTGAAACGTACAACTTTTTAAAATCTTGTTCGTTTGGTATTGAACTATTAGTTTCAACTTCAGAACAAATTTTGAAGGCTTTTAATTAGTTACATTACAAAATTATTCACTCGATTTGTAGCTTTTTTCACGCACTATCCAAATATATAATTATTTTTGTATCATGATAATTTTATCTTCGGGTTTTGGGTGTTCAAAGTACTGACCAAATTTTTGGTCGTACATTTGAAACTCAGTACCTCACATGAACTAGGAGGAGATGCAGGTGGGAGGCGGGCCTCTTTTTTTTGAAATTGAAAAAAGGATGCTCTTCGTGTACCAGTTTATCGAATTGAATGGGGGGGGGGGGTTAATACATATCCGAGATGTGCTTTTTAGAAGTTTCAATTTTTTGGCTCCGTTGTAATCCCCTTACAGCCTCATAAAAGTAGCATAATAGATACTTTTTTCATATTTTTTAAAGTATGGAGTTAAAATTCATCATCCAAATTCAGAGGGTGTCTCAGATGTGCCTTTTGGGCGCTTTGGATTATTCGCCACAAAATCACTCTCTACACCTATTACCAATCATCAGCGATTCTTTTTTCCATTTGCGCGAATATAACAATTCACCTGTATCTCCAATATTTCACAAAGATCAGGTGGAAAAAGCATCGAAAGGTGATTACCTTTCTGCTTTAGTTTTTTCTCACATTTTCTTCAACTAATTAATCGTAAAATAATCATTTAAAATTATAGAAATTATCGCAAATTTTTCATCTGTAACATATGTTTATGAGAAACGTGAGATTACATTAAATATCGTAATTATACGACACGAGAATACTCTTGAATAGGAATTTAGAAAATATACTCGTGTACCTGCAACAGCATCTACTTCAGTTAGTTTTTTTTACCAATACGTAATCCATAAATTTTACTTTATTCAGGTACAGATAAGCGTGCACTTTAAACGTTATCACCGCCAACGTAGGTCTAGGTAAGGTACCATATGTGCATCAGAAATTTTACAACATAAATACGCTGAATTATCGGACGAATAATTAGTACTACTGATAATGACGATATTGAATATTAAAATGTGCGAATTAATCTATAATCGCGCCATTGATAATGAAACGATGAACGAAACCCAAGTTCTCATCATATGTTGTTGAAACTTCAAGTGTAACATTACAACGTCGATTTCCGCAACCCGTTTTTAAATAAATAATCGTAACGATTTAACATCTTGGCGATCAACGTCAATGAGAATTCAAACGAAATTTCATTTCGGTAACTTCGTCGTCTGTCTTTTGAAAATAATAACGAGGTACCTACTGCCTACAGCATAGTATAAGTACCTCAACTTTTCTCATTTTCTATTTTCAAAACTTTGCAAGATTATTAAAATGTTTAGTCGAGTGTTTTCCTGCTGCGCTCGTACTCGAAATAGACCTTCAAACGCAAGCGTAAGTAAGTATATAAAATTCAATTCAAACAGTCGAGAAATTCTTTTCGAATGTTCCGCATCCCGACTAAAACTTTATATACGAAAATCCAATATACGATACGAAATTAGATTGCTTCCTAGAGAAGAGATTTTTTTTTTTTCGCCGATAAAAATTCTCGAAAGGCGAAAGGTTTCACCCTACCGTTCTCATCATCGTCATCGTCATTGCCATCGCCTAACCACCGAGCGAGGAATATACTATTTAAAACGGAATGAAAATGCCTCTTAGAGAAGCACTCGATAAAACTATTTAATGCCTTGATCAAAGCGCCAGCATCGCGTACTTTGCCGCAAACAAGCTCACAATACCTCAATAATTTCGAAACTTCGCCGCAAATACGCGGACAAAGAGCTTTCCAAATACGTTAATTCAATTTTATATATAAACACGACATGGTGTTGAAGGTACGGCGTGACCTGGCGTGCTGGGGGGAGGGGTAGGGCCGTGCAAAACACAACCACCAAAGGCTTAAGCTGACTAGCGTTTTAAAAGGAAAGAAACGATAAACCGAAGGCACTAGCTATACCTTTATCCCGCTGATTATAAATAGTAAGTATTTTTAATACCACTACGACGAGGACGAGGACGACGACGATGACGATGAAATGCTTTAAAAACTCTTCAACAACTTCCTACGCTCGAGGCGTAATTTTTTTTTTTTTTTTTTTTTAATTAATAAACTTTATAATATATACCGAGTCAGTCGAGTCGACACAGACAGCGGCGAATCTACTGTATACGTCGTGTAATGGCTTTAAAAAGCCTTTACCTATATTACAAACTTGTACATAATATTATTTATACCTATCTGTATTATAGTATCTATATTATTTCTTCAATATAGGTTTATGTATACATCCGAAAGAGAAGAGAGTCCATTTATTAGACTTTGTGTATTGCCGCTTCGTAAGCTTCAAGAATAACTTGAAACTTTAAAACATTACATCTATACCAACTCTTTGATGAATAGAAATTGCACCGCACCGTCACCTATCCTGGATCAGCTTAAGGTATACAGACAAGAACGACGTTAATACGTTGGTAATAAATTGCGTAGGTACAGGTTTTCGTATATATATAAAGCTCTTTCTTCGACGAGCCCAGAACTTTTTACCCTCATTGATTAACTTTTCTAATATCCGTTGGGAAATACAGCGACGCGTTTTCTTCGCAAGCATAAACCTATCTCTATATACAGATATAATACCAGTTCACTCGATGTAATTAAGATTTTCGTTGAAAACGTAGTGTATTGTACAAGATACGTACACGTAAACGTGAACGTATCTTGTACAAGCGATAATGAAGATGCTACCGATGGTAATATCTTTAAAAAGAAAATACACAGCAAAGAGGTGAACGTGTAACGATTTCAGAATTTGTGAAATACCTACTTTATCGTGGATATAGACGAAGAATAAATGAAAAAAAAAAAAGGTATTACAATTTCCCAATCAGTGGTAAGCGAAGAGGGTGATTTTAAAGTGCATAATTCAGACCATCCAAAGGCCACATTTAGAATTCCGCTACATCTGCATGCCCGATTCGTATACAGCGAGAAATAAACCACAGGTACGTCCAGGGGGTGTAATGAAACTGAAGCGTTCAAACCCTCCCCCCTCCCCCTAGGCACATCTAAGAACAAGACTGAATCTACATACCAAATTTCAACTTATTAACCTAATTTGAGAGGGCAGTTATGTTTGAAAAAACTCAAAAAATAAGAAAAACTGAGAAAACCCCACTTTTTTGGGACTGTAAAAGGATGGAATATAGTTAAGAAGTTGGAACTTCCAAAAGGCACATCTATGGCCCCTATTAAGTGCACTGTGTATATACCAAATTTTAACTTCCTAGCTCAATTCGGAGGGGAGATATAGGAGGAACATCCTTTTTTTTTGAAGTCAAAAAGAAGAAAAAACCCGCATATCTCCCCTCCTAATTGACTTGAAGGGCTGATTTTTGGATATGGTAAATAACTTCAAATTATCTATCGATTGGCTCAAAAAGTAACATTTTTTTGCGATTTTAGCCCCTCAGCACAACCTTCCCCAAATTTGTGAATTTTGACCAGAGGTCAACTCCACTCCAGAATATCAAATCCGTTGCCAAACCAAGCCTATTTCCCAAATTTCACCGATTTTGGTCGGTATCCCGCCGAGTAAATTAATTATGGTTGAGTAGTGGGTGGGAGGGGGAGGGGGATAAAATAAAAAAGAATCTCACATGGCCAAAAATAGTCTCAATGGCGTTCTAGGAGACCAAAACTGATTTCATTGATACTTCAATCATCATCCGCTGTAATAATCCTAGTTTCCATTGACAATATGACACAGAAAATCAAGCTGAGAAGACTACAAATAGGTGGTTGATAGCCAACGAGAATGTTATGAGGCAGGGAGTACGAAACGTTGACCGATCTACGTACAAAATTTCAGCTTTTCAGCTCAAATTGAAGAGAGAGGCAGGGTACAAAATTCATAGAAAGTTGAATTTTGGATCATTTATAGATTATGACGTAACTTCCAAAGAGAAAAAAAAAGTTTCACTCACCAAGTGTGTAGATAACCTCAGGAGAGGGTCAACAGTTCCAGAAAATTTCGTTTCCTACTTGTACCGCCTCAAGTGAAAAAAATGCAAAGAGCACAAAAACATTCTGAACTAAATTATGTATCAGATGAAATTTTCATTATTTGAAAATACTCAATTCTCCAACGTAGCAGTAGTAGGGACTGCCCAGGTACCTCTTTTTAAATTCTCCTATATTTCACCATGGTTAATTCGATTACAACAAGATTCAATTTTTTTTTAGTAATTTTCGCCCCCTCCTAAGGTTAGCTCCACATCTGCGGGAGCCGAACAATTTTTTTCAACTGAACCGGTTCTTCTGGGGAGGGAGAGAGAGAGGGAGGGTCATTGAAAATCTAATACATCAAATTCGTCACCAAACCAGGCAATTACTCGAGTTTGAAAGTATCTCAAAAGTTATGGTATGCGTATTCATTTCAAAAATAATCCAATCCGACGACCGGCAGTTGGCACTTTTAAGCACAGTAAAAGTTCAAAAGTTCGCAACTTTCGTGAACTTTCACCACAAAAAGTTGATAGTTCAATGTGATACCATTCGACTGTAGTAAAAGCTACTTTTTCCGTATTCGGGAAGCATAATTTTGAATAAATGTTACAATCAGAATTCAAATTTTGCGTGATTTTTTAATAAAGCGAGAGGGCAGGATAGATGGATGGATGATTGGGGGGGGGCGGGGTACAAGTGATGATTTTAACGTGTGATACATCAAAATACAGATTTTAAGGTCGTAGAATTAGAATTCAACACTATTTCATACTACACATTTGAATTCTACGATCTCTCATGTTTGAGAAATCTCCTAATATTCAAATTTTGATAGCAACGTTTTTTCAATAATATGCTTTCACAGAGTTACAAAAAAGCTTCAACTCAATGAAATGGCGTCTATTCGTAAAAAAAACTGTAAAATGCGACTATTTCATGTTTTAAGTCGACTTTGAGCCCCATTTTACACCCTTTTTGCAGCATTTTTGGATCGATAGATTGACATATTCGGACTACGCATAAAAAAGATCACCAAATGATACGGTTCTAAACCATAAACAATTTTAGTTGTAAGTTTATAAAAGTTGCTCAACTATTGCCCTTCTATTATGGCTCGAATCGGTAGATTTGTGATTTTGACAATAGGTACACACACTCTAGCTTCGGAGACCAGCCTTAAATAATATTTTTCATAGCTAAATCAAAATGGAAACTGTCTTTTGACACAAGAGACGTGATCCTACGACTACGACGACGATGTAACGACGAGCTGTTGAACCATACGGATGTTTGAAGGTATCGAGGGCGAGGGACCGGTGATTGCTCGGATATTACGACTCTTTCGCAGAAACTAAATATTAATAATTCCGCCTACTGAAATGCGTCGTATTAAAAGTGTACTGTACGTTCTTCGCAACTTCGGCGTCGGAAATTAAACTTCTTTAGCCGTGTAAGAAAATCGTGGTATTTTCTAATGCAAATGCGAACACTACCGAGTGCTGCTGGTAGAAGGGTACATGACTGGAAAGTGTATACGAACGTACTTTATTTTTCTTTCATCAGACACGTACGAAAATTTTCTCGCTATCTGATACTTCGTCTCGTATATTAATCGTAGTCGAACATTTACCGAGGGTTTATGCTAAAATTTGTTCAACAAGGAGGAAATTTAACGCGTCCAATGGTGAGATTATTAGCTAAAAATATCATTTATTTCAGTCAGGTATTTAGGTATCTAAATGTGCCTTATTTGAAATACAATCTTTTTACGAAATGCATGAGGTGATGGTGTGAATGAAATAAGCATTTTACGGAGAAATATGAATTGAGATTTTTTCGCTCAACTCATTCGTCGTGTTCTTCGTAATAATGTAAGAAAGTTGAACGTTGTCGTCGTTATTACTTATTTACGAAGTGTTATTTATCTCGTACAATTGTATCAGACACCTTCGAAAATTATACGAAATAATATTATGTTGTTAATAGTCTTATATAGATGTACTAAAAAATATATCTAACCGTGTACACAATGTTACGCTTTTCAGGGAAAGAATAGGTAAAGAAAAACCTGAATGAATTAATTTCGTACATTCGGAACGTGATTGCCATTTTCCATCATTAAATGTTATTTACTCTTGCTCGCAATCTAATAAATTTTCTACGCTTGGTTGACATATAAATACGTAACTGGTATAAACTTTCGCTTTTATAAAATCATATTTTTCTTTCTAGTCTATGGGTTTGGTATCTCATTGCGTGTATGAATTGCAACAGGGGAAGATGAAAATCGAGCAATGTATTATGTATACATTTCGCTTACTGAAAGTGAAAAATTCTACAATTACCCCACCGTCATTCCAGAAAAAACCACATGGAAACTAGATGGAAATTTATATTCACTGTTCATTACTTTGGTTCAATTTTTCTAATTTCGTATTAGGTGATTTATGGCGCAAGCATACTCCGCTGTAAACTGAATTTTAAAACGTGTTTTTAATAATATTATACTTCTGGTACATGAATCAAGAAATTCAACCAGGACATGTTTCAAAATACACATACTTATTTGAATCATCTCTAGATACATGTAATGTAAAAAGCAAAGTGCTATCTAGAGACCCGAGCAGTAATATCATTACGTGACTCATTTAATATGATAAAATTACTTCGCTACAGCAAAAATTAAGCGCAACCCTCTTAAAACTCTAACCGTTAATTCTACAAGAATGGAAATATTTCCAAGTCGAAAAAGAGTACTATACATGTATTCAACTTTTTTTTGAAATGATATTTTCAAAATAAGGGGAGTGCAGGATGATACTTTCTATCTTTAGGATACATTGTTACCAATCCATTTTACCTTTCGGCTCAGAATTTAACGCGAAAACTTGGTACAATTAAATAGAAACTTATGAGTTATAGCATAACTTGAGTACTGCATCGTCATCGTTTTATTGTCACTGCTGAAGTTGAAATTTTATTTCGAAAATTTTCGTAACTTTAAGTTGTACTCAATTAGTGGTAAAAGCTCACAACGTGATGGGGTAACAAAGCAACTTCCGCTCATCTGCAGTTCCACACATGTAACGAAGCTGATAAGGGAGCAAAATCGAAAACGAGTTCATAAGTGACTCGTTTTCGATATTCATATAACACCAGCGAATATTTCGAGGTCACAAAATATTATTGATGTACTATAGAATGCCCATAACAATACTGAACCATTTCTGATAATTAACATCACCTATTAGGAACTTGAGAAAAATAATAATAAAATGTTTT
This sequence comes from Ferrisia virgata, assembly GCA_900060175.1. NCBI lineage: Eukaryota > Metazoa > Arthropoda > Insecta > Hemiptera > Pseudococcidae > Ferrisia > Ferrisia virgata. Next base: position 43,749 of record FIZR01012966.1, read on the forward strand.
GAACAAGATTATGTTCAATCTTTCGTACTTTTAGAATAATGCTCACTTCGTTGCAAAATTTCTCCTAAATGTAAAATGATCATAAAGAAAAAATTCAAAACAACACGAAAATTGGGAATTTGAGGAGCTGCCTCCAGCGCAGTGACTTCTATTACGTTTTTTGTCTATTAAAATGCTCATCAAACGAATAAACTGCAATAGCCAACATCATAAAAAACAACTTTTCCTACAAAATAAACAACACCACGTAGGAATATAAAAAAAAAAAAAAAACAGCAATGATTCATACCTGTTTCCAAAATTCTTCTTCCAAAATTCAGCCGCATCGCTTTTAGTGATTCGGTATTGGTCTCCAGTAAACAACCCGTTAGGAAACAGTGCTTTTAATTCACTTAACATATGACTGAATACTAAACTTAATTTAGTCAAATTTCGACGATAATGCGAATTTTCATCGTACATCTTCTCTTTGCCTTCTTTAAATAGTTTAATAGCTTGTTTACATTTTCGTATTAAATTTAATATGAATAAGTTGAAATGTTCGTTCTCGTGTAGCATGTGAATTTGATGTTCGTATTTCGAACAAATGAATCGTAACCGTTGATAAGTATCTGGTAAAATATCCAAAATAAACGGAGGCGAGTTTTTCAAGTTCATTTTAGGATGTTGACATAATTTTACTACTTTATCCATCAGCTTGCACGTTTTATCCAATGTCCTCTTATCAGCAGTCAATTTTGGTACAGTAATCGCTTCGGTGAAAGCGCCATGAAGTTTGGCCAAAATCGAAGAGATATTTTTTGGCTGCACTATTTTATTTCTATTAGAATTCGCCGCCATCGTTATAATGTTGAAACGCGAAAACCAAAACTTTACAGATCACTCATCTTCTCACTAAAGACACACCGTAATCGAACGAACTGAAATTAATGCTTAAATATCGACACACTTCGAACAAATATAAAATACACATCGCGTTAACGTCACTTCACACGGCGTGCTTTCAAAATTCTGAACAAGTTAAACTTTGAAAACCCACTGCACAGAAACTGACAAATCTTCAATTCCAAACTACGAACGAGACACAAAACATGAATCTGAAAATCAAACATACTAGATTTATTTCATTCAACTTTACAGGCCAAGTTCGATACGAATACGAAAGGTAGCGCTGAAAATAGTACCGTGAAATCTCACCAAAGCGCTAGCGCACGTTGATATAAAAAATATTACGTTTTTTTTTTCAATTTTTTATTTTTTTTATTACTCGCATTATTATTCTTGATTATATTTTTATTATAAAACAAAATTTTAATTTGAGAAAGATTTAAGAAGTGATCAAATTGGTATGATAATGTTGAATGAGAATTTCCATGTCTTTAAATTCGGATGATCAATGATTATTGTTATCAAATATAAGTTCAAGAAAAAGAAACTATAAAATAGAAATAAAGTTGTACTGAAAAACAAAAGTAATAATAATTTCATTATATCGTTAAAATAATGAAAATTATTTGATTTTCATTACTTGTAAATTTGAAATACCAGCTCGTACTTTCATCATGTTATCAACTATTCATTATTTTTCAAAATTCAATTACGGGAACATAAGCATACATATCAAAAAAGTAGATTCTACTTTACTTTAACAAATTTTTAGAACATTTCAATGCACCATTTTGTGATAATATCACGATTGCAATCGTTATGGATTGAAAATATTCAAGAAACATATTTTTGGGTTATGAAAACTGATTTCATGACATCTTATTCGTTAATATCCGTTGTTTGTATATAAGCCAAGAATCTTTTCAAATTAATCAAGATACCAGGCAATCTATACAACAAAAATCAAGAAAGAACACTTTCCACGAACCATGATACTTACAATAATTTTTAATAAATGTTCACTAGAAGAAATTTCATTAGATTCTAAAAAGATAACTTCATTTGATGCTCAGCAGGTTTTGTTGAACGAAATACTCTAAAGTCTATATCATAAACACGCAGATAAATTTATATATACACAGTATGTTTGAGAAATTACAAAATGTTTAAAAAGACACTCAACAAGTCGGTAATAAAATACTTACGTATACTACACTCATAAGCTTATTGCTTGGAATGATAGTTTCGCCTCTTAAATGGATACCTAACGTGGGTGTGGGTTTCAAAGGATCATTTATGAATCATCCAATCCGTCTACCACCTCCTACGGGTGAAATTTCGGAAATCTAGTATTTCTATACGAGTGTGTAGCTTGAAATACGAAGTGACTCATAAACAATAAGATATTTCATCTCATCAAGTCGGTTGAGGAAGAATTCTAATTAATTGGGATCATTGAACTTATGGTTTCGCTTCTCTTCTTCCAAATACGTACCTACATAAAAGTCTAAATATTTAATATGAAAATTTTACATTTGTAAGTCCTTGAGGGTGTATATTGTATAATAAATATTAAAAAAAAGGTAACAAAAAATATCATTTTATGTAAAATGAAAAAGAAAAGAAATTCATCAATCAATACACGTCCAAAAGTCGTGAAACACAAAAAAATACCTCGCGAAAAAAAAATGTTAATCAATCGTCTAAATTTATAGTCATGTAACCAGTAAAATTCTTTTAGATTGCGCTCGATAAAGACGTCGGCAACATTTCGTGGCAAGGTTTAATACCTACCCTAACTCACTGGCAAATTGTAGCGGATCAGCTCAAATTAATTGGTCACTTTATATTAATACTGAACAGACTATAATGGGTAGGTACCAGGATACATTATAAAGGCGGTGTTGGAGAGACTTTACTAATAAACACTGGTACGAATTACGATATAAATTTCTAATTTGTATCAAACGTGAAATCAATGGCGAAACGTTTCAATATAAAATTCATAACGAGCGATGTAACCGAAGATGATAAAAACGTTCAAAGTAAAACAGATTCAATTACTTATTTCAGGTATTTCATTTATCTAACGATTCGAAGATTTTACAATATGAGAACAGAATTGAAATTATATATGATGAAAGAAAACGGACCAACGCCACAAACAAGATACCCGCAGATAGGTATCCTATTTTACTTCAAATTTAATAAATTGCTGATCCGAATTAAAAAAAACCATTCTTATAATTAACCATCAGGAAGTAAGACGAATTTCATACTAAATGATTCTTAAGACTAAAGCGGTGCGTTTGCGCGCTCTATTTGCAAATGGTATCAACGTTGAAATGAAAATCGCGTGACTCGAGTGTACCTACCTGTGTATACCTGGTGGTCAGTATCAGTGATTACGGCGATTATGAGCAGCAGTTTTTAAAAAACATGGAAGGTACCGGCCGTCCTCCGAAATTCGCGTATCTCGCAGCCGTATTAAAAAAGTTATTGCATCGTAAACAAAGAGCTTTTTGAAAAATCGATTTCAATCCAGTTCCTAGTTCGTTACGTACGATCGCTTTTGCTATCGAGAATTCGCACATCGATGTTAGCTTCATCATGAGAGCATCCGTTTGTCAATTCATTATTGTATCGTCTATCGCATTCATTCGTGTTCTTTTAAAGTTTAAATGTTCAATATGAAAAACGATCTATAATTTCGAGAGTTCCTTAATTGTTTTTGTTTTTTTTGTTTTTTTTTTTGTTTTTTAAATTCGCGTGTTTTTCAATACAATTTTTTTCTTAAAATGCAGTATTTCTAAAACGTGAAAACTTTATGAAAAAGTGAGTTTTCCTTTTTTATATTTATTTTGCACAGCTGTGATTTGCAAGGTTTGAATTTGCAATGTGTTAATTGTACATCTTTTTTTTTTATGAGAATACCTCCCATTGCTCGAGAAGTTTTTTCACTTGTGTTTTCAGATAATCCTGAAGAAAAAAATTGATAATATTTAAATTTTTGTATAATCAATTGTATATTTTATTCAATTCTATTCTATTCAAGAGTACGAGGTTTTTTTTATAGTTTAGGAAAAGTTGAAAAAACTAATAGAATGCTGTGTCAGCATAATATTTTAACCTGTTGCTACAGACTCTGATAACTAGTAACTATGAGAAAGATTCAGCATTGCATCAATCTAAAATAATTAATTGATTTGATTATTTATTTGAAAAAAATTGATGGTAAAATTCCATTGATTGATAAATCAGATACAATGATTTGCTAACAACTTTAAAATTCATTAAATAGTAAATTGAGTAGGTACATGATATAACGAAAGAGATTCTGATAATTCAAAATATTACAAATATACTCAATTTTGAAGAAGAAACCGGTGAGAAAAGTAGGTTTCTATCAAACGGGCGTTTAGTTGATATCCTATTTGATGAATTAAATTCGTAGACCAGACCTCCAAATATTTTATGGCAAAAAGTAGAAAAATGAAACTAAAAAAAAAGTATCACCTCAAAACTACATCAATCTAAAGTATTAAACCACTCTGCAATAAGGTGTATTACTTCATTCGAAAGAAATTTCATGGAAAACTCATCAACTCGGGTCTTGGAGTATAAGTATAGATATTTGAAAGTCCAAATTGCGTGTTTCTCGGCAATTAAAAAAATTAGTGGCGATTTACTCGTGGAAAAAAGATAACAGCTAACAACCCTCTTGCATTTGGCAATGATTTATAAACATTGGAAAAAATGTGTTATCGAAATACATGAACATTCTTTGACCGAGAAATTCAATCGTACAAAAATAGCAAATTAATTTTTACTTCGAGAACATTATTGATTACTAAATACGAAAAAAAAAAACAGTCAAATTTTTCATTTTATTCGTATAGGTACGAAATACGAATTAGGTGTGTCATATTTCCTTAAAATGAATTCAAATCCCAGTTATATATTTTAGTTTAAAAAAGACCTTATATCCGCTGCTAGCAAACTTACTCTACGTAAAACTGCGTGGTAAAATATAAAGAGGAAAATTACCAGCTAAGCATAAACACATAGGTAATTTACATAACTGTTTACTTTCACTGTGTGACAGTTTAAGATTTTGATCATACTTTGAGCGGAAACAATTCGACAGCCATGTTCGTTACGCTTCTTTCTGCTGTAATGATTCAAAGTTTATTACAAGATGAGCACGAAACCGCAAACTATAAAATTATCTGTTCTAAAAACTGAATTACATATTGTCGAATAAATTAATTTCGGGTTAACAGTTTAATCAACAAATTGTTGATGGATTTTTTACGACGTAAGCCTTGTTCAAGTAAATCGTAGAGCTAAGAGAACTTTGAAATTTTCGAAGTTCATTCACTTGCCCATTTAAGAAGAACTTGAATTTTTGAAAAAAAAAAATCGAGCAGCAGGAAAAACAGATGGAAAATAAATAAATTCCAGAAACACTTCAACAAAAGGCACAATAACAAAATGTTTGTTCCTGTAATAACTGAATAGGCAACTCTGCATACCCTTGAATCGCTGTAGCGAATTGAATAAAATGAAAGATACATTTATTGCATATTTGCCCAAGAATCCACCTACCTTTGTCTTCTCTTATTCACCTTACAAGTATCCCAACGTAATCAATTATTGTTCACTCGAATGTACAATTACAATACCTTATCACGCGGTTTAGATATGCTTTTCGATTCATAACAAAAATTAAACATAGAAATAAAATTTTGTTTCAGTCTACCATTAAAATTGGACCGACTCGACGCCATTCCAGTCTTTCTACAACGACCGGTACCGAGCATTGGTACAAATTTAATGGATGAGCGGCAGCTAAGCAAATATGAATTTTACGTTGATTAAAATCGGTCCTTCTGACGACGAAGAATATCCAGAATGCAAACAATTAAACGATCCGGTACCGAATCACTTCGTGAAAACAGATTCGTTCACAGTTCTGCCGCCTTTATCGCCACAAATACCAGGACCGCCGCCCACTCCAAATCCGTACCGAATACTTCCGCCGATCGTATCCCGCAAACGACCATCCTTTGTTATCATCCAAGAGCTAGGTAGCAAACCAACATCTCGTGATCCATCGCCATCTGGTCGAGTAAGTCCATTCAGAGGATATGGCTTTCGACCGCATTCCAGGGAACCATCTCCGAATCGAGATGAAGGTGAAAATGAAAAACACCAGTCGAGAAGCAGGTTACCGATAGCTAAACGTGGTCAAAGAAAAGTTAGCAAATCTGTAAGTCCAGTTGGTACGAAAACTTCCGGAATTCCTAGACCGTTAAATCGTCGCATATCGTATTCGCCGAATAGAGCTCAGGAAATATTAAAAGAAATGAATGCCAACACCCGTAATCAATTTAAACCACCGTTGAAAAGTTCGGAAAATTTAAATACCATCAATACGGTAAAATCTCCGACTCGGCAGCAAAAACCACCTTTACCGACTAAACCATTAAAACCGAAACCAATAAACTTATCTAAAACTCCGGAAAGAAAGCCCATTCCACTGACATCGCCAACGAAAACACTACCTCGCCCTGAATCAAAAAAAATACCATCACCGATAAAGAAATCACCTAGTAGACCACCTAGACCTATTCCTAAAACTCCCGAAAGAGGTAAACTCGCTTCTACTAAATCTAAAGAAAATCTTGCACCTAAATCACCTATCCCTGCTCGATCACCGATAAAAGTTTCCAAATTACCGCCTAAATCACCCGCCAAAATGGTGAAAAATGAAAAAAAAACTGCGTCGAAAGATTCGATGGTTACAAAAGACGAAAATAAGACACCAGCCAAAACCGAATCTCCAACAGCTGAAAACGAAAAACCACTCGTATCCGAATCGGCAGAGAAATCTTCCGAAGAATCCAAAGATAAAATTACAGCAATGAAAAACATACGAAAAAAAACCATCACGACTAATATTCTACTCAACGCGACAAAAAAAGTAAAAAAAATTCCAGAAAAAAAATCCCCCGAATCAGAAACTAAAAAAGATGAAGAGAAGAAAGATTTATCACATTCGGATACCTCGAGAAGTTTACCAATATCAATAGGTAGTTCTACAATGACCGAATCATCAGCAACTCTAATTCGTACCACGACTGAGCCAGCTTTGGCACCTGTAGAGCCAGATCTAATTAATGAGATTAGATCAGCAATGAACGAAAAGAAAGAGGAGGAAATTTGCGTTAAAGAAGATAAACAAGAACTAATGACAAACCATGTACTCGAAATCATTCCAGCCTCCGAACAAGTTGTTGAGAAAAAAGATCAAATTTTTGAGAAATCAGAACAAGACAAAATTATCGAATCGATAACTCAAGCTGAGTCTGAAATCGAAAAATTCATCACGAAATCAGAAACTAGAAATTCGCCACTAGAAAGGATAGAACAGGAAATGAAAAATTCTCCAAAATTGGTTAAAGATTCGTTGGTCAAAAATTCACCTCAGTTAAATAAACAAACCGATCCAAAAAATTCTCCTCGACCTGTTCACGTAGTAGCAGTGACAAAAATTGAAGAACCCAAACAAGAGATCACTAATATTGGCAAGGTTAAACAAGAAGCAGATAAAGAAGTTTCCAGTGTTAATAATCCCATCATCAATGAAAACAGAAATGGAATGAGCAAGTCATCGTGGTTAAACGAAAAGTAAGATTAACGTAACTTTTGTTGGTTAATTGTTATTAGATGCATCGGTTGACGCTACCTAACAGTACGCATAAAGGCTAACTGACGTCATTCATCCATTTCTTAGTGACGTCACATTTGAATTTTTCTTATTAAATTTTATCGCGTCCTCATTTTGATAACCGAATTACACCACTTTGCACATGCTTTGAAAAAATTGCCACGAACGCGCCTTTTATGTTTCACCGAAGTATTAAATAGCACACTTGTGACGTCATGACCCCCTTAAAATGAAGTGGTAAATGACGGTACAACATGTAATCGTACAACAGACCCTAAATTTTTATTCTATCTTTCTCACTGTACGCCACAATTTGTACAGAATGGAATAATCGGATGAATATAGATACAAATAACTATTCAACTATCGTATTGACGACATTTTTCAAGGGGCCTTATAAACTTGAATTTGAAAAAATTCACGTCAATCAAGTTCCTAGTCTATGGTCTCTTTCATTGAAGTCAGCTCCAAAACAGGACGCTAATCCATGTTCCATGGAAAAGTAAATTTAATATTTAGTATTAAAAAAAAAAAAGTTCAGAAGTACTCGTATGAATTAAAATCAATGAGTTGTAAAAAGTATGTTATAGAAGGATGTTGTTAAAATAAGAAAATCAGAAAATTATAATTAAAAGTATCAAAAGTAATTTCATGAAATTCAAATAGGTCAGTTTTTAAATTCACACATATTGAAACACACCTACGAAAAATGCGTAACCTTGCATTGGTCTTCTAAAATGAGGTCTTGTAAATGGTACTCAAAATAGCAGCAAGTATTACGAGGAAAAAAATGTAATAACGATTTAGTACCTACCATTTAAATCATGAGCGGTTGAACGGGCTAATGTATGTTGTCAAGTCGAAATGAATGGTTAAATTCCTGGTTCCTTGTTTCTCATTCAATGACCATATTTTGAAAGAATTTCATTAGCTGTTTTGTTCAATTTGTTGAATTCAATTACAAATTATATTTTGATAAAAATTTTCCAATTTCCATACTCCAATGTTCAATATCATGATCGTAAAGTGTGAGGGCAAATAAGATATGACAGTGAAACTAGTAGGTATGCGAGACTATGTTTTTCAACTAAATAAGTGTACGAATTTTAAGAATGGATTTCGCAGGGAATTAAAAAAAATTCTGAACTCTTTTCATAAAGTTAAGGTATCGTATGCTACTCACTTGAAGTTGGATTACATTATTTTGAATTCGCATACGTTACAAAGATGCCACAGACTTTAATTTTATTTTATTTGAAATAACGATTCAAGATGGAAAGCGTACAGCATTTATAACTTCTTAGTGATCAACAGTCTGTGACTTACTTTTTATTTAATAGAGCGAACAATGTAACGGGCAAATGATACAAATGCATATTCTAATACAGAAGTTTCAAATTATGAAAATCATATAATCTAATAAAAATAACCAACTGATGGTCGCGGTCGCGAATAAAGTTAATTTTATGGTAAAAAAATGGAACATCTCAAAATTTCGATAATAGGGGAAGACATTTAGCAATTTAATTTATTGAGGGGTTACGCCCTTACTTCTAATCCATTATCACACCGTGATCAATTTAATTTTCTTTAAAAAGCGAAAACAAAAAAAAGGAACACCCTTTGCGTTTATCCATAATAGTGAACGAAGTGTACTAGAAAATTTTTAATGAAATTTCCATGATCATAAATGAAATGAAAAATCAGTACATAATACCTTAGGTAACTTTAGAAAATATGTTGAAATGATCACAGATCATCAATAGAACAGCATAACGAACAAAAAATGATTAGATGAAAAATCACAGCTTTGTACCAATAAACATCCATTCTCGCAACATAACTTGTTTTCTTTTTGAAACAAATCAATGCAGGAAAATGAAGAGCATACAAAATTTTACAATGTAACACGAAATACACCCTTTTACATTATCAAATTACCTGGGCTTAGCATCTTATTATTAGAAAAGCGTAAAAATGGAATTTCATCATTTTTAGATGTTGAAACAACAAGCGTTAAAAGCGCATCAACTCTTATGTTGTTTACCTCTTGAAAGCAAATCGAATGTTAGTATATTGCGGAAAGTAATAGTATATCAAAAGATGTAAATATTTTGTACACACGGGTAACTTAATGAGCGGGGAATTCCAAAAGAGTAATAATTTTAAAGTCAAGGCGTACTATATGGCGAAATATATGCAAAAGGCAAAGAGGGAGACGTAAAGTATGTCCATCGTAGTCGACCCAGTTCGTGCAGCGTAAGAAACCGATGAAATCGCCTGATAAACACGCGATATTCTTCGCATTATGGAAACAAAGGTCTGAAAATTTTAAATTTGAAAGAAAAGACGCGAAAGCTGTCGTATTACGAGGATAGGAAATCATGTACTCGACGAATGACCACAATTTAATGCTTTTAATTTACGATCGAATATTCTGTGAGCACAAAAATTTCTAAATGAGAAACTCTTTCACAACGGATTATATACTCAAGTGACTCCATCAACGTACCTCTGTTAACAATTCAAAATGTACAAACAGCTCAAATCATATTCAATTACCCAATGTATGTACCTAATGTATGTGTGTACTTACATAGCTAGTATGGCTTATATCTCTATATCCTTCAGAAAATTGGACTGTAAATAAGATAAAACCTCTGCATTACCGGATCAAAATCATATTTGAATGGAAGGTATTCACTGTTTCACCCATTACTTACTATCATGTAATCCACAACGACAAATGAAAACTTATGCATAGAAACTAAAAAATGTAATGAGCAACGACTTTTGATCACGAATCACTAAAACAACTCGTCATAAAAATCACACAACAGTAAACAAACAGCAAAGTAGCAATTGAAAATGGCTGCAAAACTAAATTCTTTCGTACTAATCACGTGATTAAACCAGACGTCTCAATTGGTCGATTGTCAGTTGTCATCATTCAGGTACTTCCGAACTTCAATCTTTTGCATTTTGTAATGGTCATTTTTATCTTCAAATTTTGTGGTGCAAGTAGATGAAGGCATTTTCGATAGAAAATCGGAGATAAAAAATGATCATTGATTCAAATTTCTGAAGTCGAATATATATATGTTCTAACGTTGCATTGGTAGTTTTTATTCAGTATGGCGTGGCTTTCCCGATTTTCAATAGGCCTACATTTCTATGTTTAAAATTATTTTAAAAAAAAAATGCATTAAAGGTGACATAATGGCCAATAACTTTTAATGAAACAAAAATTATTTTATGCGAAACAAGAACTGAAGAAAATAAACGCTGCAAGGTTTAATTATACAACACAAATACCCCGATTATAATAGACTGTAGTTCAGTAATAAATTGATAATCGTCAAACGTTAATAAGCCATGTGCTTTATCAGAATTGGAATTTTAGAAATTTTCTCCCCATTGAATATTATTTCACGAAACACTATATTGTAATAGGTTAGGTACCTGGTTATTTTACAAGAAAAATGTATTGCATTCTGTCTTTACATGAACTGCGGTAATTATTATTCAAACGCAACAAATCGTATTCAACCTGCAAAGTCAATGCACCAGAACATGAAGAGTAATACATCAGCATAAAACGATGTAATACGCGTTAATGTTATAATGTTTTAATGATAATTATTTTACTATATAGAATACATTCACCCAAGCGTTTTGTCGATCGAAATCATTTGACTTTGTACCGCAAAATCGAGAGTTTCACGCTAGCACATGACCTTGAATAGAAATTACACATTTCTTCGGTGTAAAATCTGACCCTTTATTAAACTTACAGCTTAAAAGGGATATTTAAGAAAATAATACTTGCAAATGAAAATCAGGGGCTGACACGCAGTCCTTAGCAATGGATAGTAACGAGCAGTTGTGTTTGGTAGTGTGACAAATATACGTTTTAATTTTAAAAAGCAAAGGAAACATTTTATATCGTTTTCACGGTCAAGGATTTGAATTTTTGACAGACTACTACGTAGGTATTAAATTTTTTTTTTCATAAATGGCTTCTTTTTATCGAGCTATCTTTTATCATATCTTAGATGTACTAAAAGCTAGCTTTTCAGCTGGTTCTAATTCTAGAAGATGTAGCCTTTTTAGATTTATATAGATCTTTCTGAATTTATTAGGTTCATACAGCCGGTTAACGTACATAATCGAATCTCAAATTCTAAAAGTATGTTTTTGTGATACTAGGTAGCTGAAAAATAATGTTGATATAGTTGTACATGAATTTACTTCTGTGGAATTGGCTTCTCAGAAATAATATTTTATATAATAACTGCTACACTTACCTATTACCTACTCAAGTAGTAATTATTAAGCTTAGAGGTCGATACATATAGGCCTAAGTATCATTTGCTTTTTCAAGCTTCCATATTAAAGCATTTTGTTCATATTATTTGTTCATTATTCGCATGTGTTAATTTTAAAAATGATGAAATAATTTCTTTTTTCAATTTTTTTGTTACTAAAGTTTTGTAAAGTTTGAAAAACTCTTTGATGTAGGTGTTGTAGTTTATATCTGTATTATTTTTCTTCACAGGCCTAAATCAACATTAATGAAAAAACCATCGTTAAAGAAGTCTAGCAAAGAAAACACTTCCAAAGAAATTCTCGTCGAGCCGAAAAGATCGATATCCCGATGGAGTAAATTCAAACCAGGATGTCCACGGTGCTTTAAAAAAGCTGAAAAGACCGTACAGATTAGTACGATTACAAAAGGTGGTGATGTTCAAAAATTGCCTAAAAAATCATGCTTCAAACAATATTTTTGCTGTTTCTGCTACAAATGTAAACTAAAAAAAAATAAAAAAGAACCGAAAGCTGAGCAAACAAGAAGTAAACCAAAATCGGTTACATTCCGTTGCTTCAGTTGCAAGCATGCGTTTAGAAGTTTACTGAATAAAATATCGTGTAAGAAAAAAAAGAAATCTATAGATTTACCCAAAACGGCTGAATCGGATTCCGGTGTAGCTTGTGTAAATATACCGAAAAAACGCGGGTGTTGCGGTAGTTGCAAATCGGGTATTTTCAAATGTTTGAGTATTTTATGTTGCCTGAATACAGCTTTCTGCTTAAAATTGAATAACTGTTGCAAAAAAACATGTTGCCCTCAATGTTTATGTTGCGGAGGAAAGAAAAAAGATGTTACTGAGCCGGAACGTAGAAAAAGTACCATCTCTGCTCCAAAGAAAAGAAGATGGACAAGAATGTTTACTGTAAGTACTTCTATATAAATATATTTCTCTCATCATATCAGCTCTGAATAAATGTAGATTGAAAAAAAATCGTGTTATTTATAATTAATGAGCAAATTAATTTGAATAAAATCTAGGTTTCTCTATAAATTAACCAGGAGTTTGTACTTTGTATCCTCCTTTTGCATATTATATCTATGTCTATGTATATTATACAGAACTGCATTCAATAACTGCGAAACTAATTGATGAGAATTTTTAAGAGCATAACGATCTTTACAACATTGTTCAACAAATTGTAGGTGTTAATTTATGGATCATTCAACTCATTAAAATTGAATATGAATTTCCAACATAAAATTGGGGTATAAGTTGCGTAATAGGTGTTTTTTTTCGCTTACCATGATTATCCAACACATGTTCCTAGAAATAGTACAATTCATTCATATTGATTTGATTTTTTACCTTTTTCTTATTTCGAAAATTTTCCTTTACAGGATTTTCCAAAATTGGATAATAGTTTCGTCGAACATGCATCGTTGATGAGGGGAGCTATACCAGTATTACCTGTACCATTAGCTTGGATATGTTTAATTTTGAATGTCTTCCTGCCAGGTTTTGGTGAGTAATTAACATCAAAGATTCATCTCGTTTTGAGATTTAAAATACCGTTAAAATTTTCGCGCTGTGAAACATTCAATTTAAATTATTTTACATGCCGAATTAACTTCTTTTTGTTAAGTGTTGTGTTTAAAAAAAGAAATGAATATTTCATGAATGCTGCGAAAAGAAAAGCTGGCGCGTCATATAATTTTCATATCTTATCTAAAATCAGTAGGGAATTTTATACTTTTATTACACGTTACAGGTACATTATCCAGTGGAATATTTTGTTTATTCGTCGGTAAACCAAGGTTTTCAGTAAATGACTCCATAGTATCGAGAATCGGATCGTTTTTAGTGAACTTACTGGTCGCAGGGTCTCGCTTGTTCACTGTATTGTTTTGTCTAGTTGGATGGGGTTGGAGTATATGGTGGGGAGTGATCATGTTTAAAATGGCTAGTAAGTTTTTTATTTTATTTTAAATTACCGTTGTAAGCTGTTGTAAGGATTCTTCCACTAGTGAAACGATGGTTTCTTCTTTTGTAGAAAAAAATAAACGAATTTTGATAGCTGAACAAGCAATTGGTACATCACACGCTACACCAGTTCTTAATCAGAATCACGACGCTGAACGAGGATTAGCCAACGGATAACGAAAGATACGAAAATTAGTGGGAACAAATTATTTAAAAGATTAGAATATCTTGATCATTGCGAAGGTGAAAACATGAAGTTTTCATTAGCTCTTCGCCAAGAAATTGGCAATATATTAAGTAGGTAAAAACATGTGGTAACGATTTGTTTGAAAGATTCTTAATTGGAATGGAATTGAATATTAAACGATTTCAAGAAATGAATATTTCTTGAAAATTATAATTTTTAAGTTTACTTTGACTTAAGTATTTAAGCATAAAATATTTTTCAGTGCCTACCTAATTATTACGTATACCCAAGTATTTTTATTTTCGTGATTATTCATAAGTTACAAAGTTTTCACTGAAACGACGCCTTAATAAAATACTTTTAAATATAAAAATTTTTAGATAAACAGGGAACAATTTTTATAACATTTGAAAAAACAGTGAACTGATTTTTTAAATAAATTGAAAATAATGATATAAAGGGATTTCAAGTTTGAAAAAATATTCTAGAGTTTGAAGATTTAGAAAAAAGAATGTGGTGTATGCAAATATTTAGGTGCCTTTGCCAATTAGATTCTAAAGAAAATTGGTTATACGATACTATATTAAGTTATGCATTTTTAAAAACTGATATCACAAATAACTTTTTTAAAAAGCCGGATTGGTAGGTACCTTTTAATAATGATGAACATTTATTGATTTTTTGTTATATGTTGTTTATGTACATTATTCTTGCAAATATATCTTATACTTTTTTCAAATTCAAAATTTTCATTTGAAATTTTCATCCAAGAAATTATTGCCATAGATACTGATAAGCCAGTCTCATTATTGTTCAAAATATCTCCAGCTATTCAGCAAACAAATAATTATTACGTCGAATTCGCAACATTATTATTTATTCGCCATACTATGCAGCCAGATAAGCACCTTTAATGAAACAAATAAGAACCAGGCGATGGAACTTTGTTCGTGCATAAGAGCACCCTTTTATTCCTTTCGTAGCAATGGTCAAAAATTTTTTAACAGAAACCGATTGTTATTTTTCCTACATCTTTTCCATCAATTGTAATGTCAAGAATGTCTACATTGGTGACTTTTAAATTTACTGTGCTGCTGTAAAAGAATAATGGTTATGCAATGAATAATGATTGGTATTCCAAGAAACAAAGTTAAAACTAAATTTCAAGTAGGTAAGTAGGGGTACATTCACAGAGTAATGTTTGATAAGGTTTACTTACAGAAACTTAATAAAAACGGAGAAAAATATCTTATAAATAGAAAGTATATATATATAAATGGATAACTACGGATAATAGATTGATAAATAGATTATAGCACCGGTACTAATACAATCGGAAATATATGATTTAAAAGTTGTATTCTAAAATAATTTGTTCAAAAAGTAATGTTGACGTGAAAAAATTACTACCGGAGCGGTAAATATTTTCGAGTTTTTTTCGATGGCGTATCACTGACTGATGGCGGAGAAAGAGGCATTGGATCTTATAAAAAATTATTCCAAAATGCAGAATCTAGTGATAATAATTCTCGCATGGCTCTATTAACTATTTCGGTTTCCACCAGAGAATTACCCGAATCAGAACAGGCCTATGACTGTTAGTCAAAATACGGTAAACTAAATTGTAAGAGGTCATGTGACAAGCTGGAATTTGTGACACCTTCTGTTAATGTAAAATAATAAGACCTAAAGTATCACGATTGGTTCGTGGAAGAATAGAAACAGCTTCGCTTAACCGCAGAAAAGGGACACACGTTGGTAAGGTTGCCTTCTTACCACTGTGTATACAACTCAATTGATTTGGTTTGGGCGCAAGTTAAAGAGCATGTTGCAGACAACAGCGACAATCATTCTCTCTCCAATGTGCAAACACCAGCAGAAGATTCTATTAAAACCATCAACCCCGAAAATTGGCGCAAGTGTGTCGATTATTGCTGGAATACAATTGAAGAAAACAAAAAAAAAAAAAATGACGATTACGTCAAAATAACCGTGGAAGAGACGATTATCGATGATCCAAATGCCTACTTTTCTGATAGGGGTTCGGAAATTGATAATGATGTAGTGCAATTAGAAAATGAAAGTACGAATGAAAGCGAAAATTTTACAAGTTCAGAGTCAGAAAGTAAATCGGAAGAAAAGTTTGTATTTGAGATCAATATTGAAAAATATTTCAAAATCCAATTTTTTCAATTTGTTTTGTGATCGGCTCCTTTCCTTTATGAAATACTGTGCATCAGTCAGATTTTTCAATTCCTGGCATACCTCTTATCTCATCATTCAAGAATTCATACAGAAGAGATCGCATGTAGCATGTTTAATCGCATGTTCGTTAACCGCAGGGTACTTAGGTGTCGTATTTGTCAATTAGATTCTAAAGAAAATTGGTTATACGATAAATGCATTTTTAAAAACTGATATCACAGAGATAACTCTTTTGAAAAGTCCGATTGGTAGCCCGGTAGATACTTTTTAATAATAATGAACATTTAATTAATTTTTTGTGATATGTTGTTCATGTACATTGTTCTTACAAATATATATTATAATTTTTTCAGATTCAAAATTTTCATGCAATATCTCACATTTGAAGACTTATTTGTAAGATTCCAATAGGTTAATTAATTTACTATAAAATCAGATATAACATACAGTTTTCAACGTGCCTTAAAGTACTGTCGTTTTACAATGTATTTTTTAATTTAAGGGTCTCGCTCATATGCACGCTGCATCAAGTCGATTCATAATCCATTGGAAAGTTCCCAAAATAGCCAATGAGAAACATAATGGAGGAACAATACCACTTACGTAGGCCCAAAGTCTAAAATTTCAAAAAAAATCGTTCAAGCAATAAAAAAACCTTTGTAAGTTTTAGATTGTAGATTTACATACGTATACGGATGATCAGACACGTAATACGGGGAAGAGACAGGTAATTCACCGCATGCTTCGATTTTTATATCTAGTAATGGTTGCTCATTGTAATAATTTCTTTTTTGATACTCGATCAAATGCACAATGTTTTGTCCATAAATAACCTAATTTAAAAAAAAAGAAAGGAAATTACATTTTCTAAATAAATAAAAACGAAAGCATGTAAATTTCGAACATACTTTTCCAAAAACTACATTACGCCCATTAAACATGGGTGTTTCCAAAGTCGTGATGAAAAACTGACAACCGTTTGTATCAGGACCTCAAACAATAAAATTCAATTTTAATAAGTGGAACATATACAAGATTTAATCATTTTCATAAAATTAATTATCTTACCGGCATTTACCATGCTAACAAAACCTGGAGCAGTGTGATTTATTTTGAAATTTTCATCCGAGAAATTAGTGCCATATATACTGATGGAACCAGTCCCATCATTGTTCACAATATCTCCAGCTATTCAGCAAACAAATGTTGCGTTGAATTGAATTCGCATTTTTATTAATTATGCTCCACACTAGGTAGCCAAATAGATAGGTATTAGGTAGCTAAGTAAGTACCTTGAATGAAATATCTAGGAACCAGGCGGTGGAACTTTGTTCCCGCATAAGTGCGTCCTTTTATTCCTTTTGTGGCAATGGTTAAAAAATTTTTAACAGTTTTTGGAACATCGTCCCCAAATAAACCGATTGTTATCCTTCCTACATCTTTTCCATCAATTGTTATGTCAAGAAATACTTCATTAGTGACTTTTAAATTTACTGTGCTGCTCTAAAAGAATAATGATTGGTAACCCAAGAAACAAAGTTAAATCTAAATTCCAAATAGGTAAATAAGGGTATATTTACAGGGTAATGTTAAATAAGTTTTACTTACGTAAACTTCATAAAAACGGAGAAGAAATACAAAATACAATGAAATAGTTTTTATTAAAGAAATGCCCATGTTAATGATTTAAATTCAATGGGAAATGTTGACCTGAAACTTGGGTACACCACAGTATTGCAAGTGTCACTAGAAAACAGAAACTGAGAGGGTGAAGTGTAAATCGGATTACCAGCACGGTAGTCTAGACTAATTCAATTTATTTTTTCTCATTGATTTTTTTTATTACATGTTTAAACTAAAAATATCGTGATTTCAGCTAACATTGAGTTCTAAAAAAGAAGAGAACATTGAACTTACACTTCTTTTTCTCATTCATTCCATCGAAAATCAAAATGAAAATTCTTTTTGATAAAACTCAATGCAATGAAATACTTTGCATTTATTTCGCTTTATAATTTATTCTCACTGTGAATCAAAATTCTCTGAAATCAAAATGATTTTTATAACTAGATTATAATGATTACAATTATTTTAAATTAGTTGCTCGCCTAGCTCCTGCGACTGAAAATGTAGACAAACGTATTTCCTTTATTGCGTTCCTGTTTCTTCATCACCCACAAACTGGCGCTCGCGGGACGTGTGAATGTTTAATACAAATACAGAGAAAATACTAGTAAAATACTGTAATTACGAAAGAATGAACTCAATTTGTATTATTTATTTATTTACTCAGTAGATGTCGTGTATGAAAATTCCCACTCCAATAGAAATTTAACAATTTCTAATCTGTGGATCAAAGACTGCTCTGCAAGCATGATTAGCTGTGACAATGAGTTGATAATTTTTCCTGTCTTTTCGGTAACACAATTTCTATATAAATTCTATACAAATTCATTAATTTAATCTTGTAAGTTTTATTTTAAAGAACAATTATTTATAAATCAGATTATATTTCGTAAAACTTTATTCTTTTCCCTGATCATCCACCAATACTTTCAAGATTTGATAAACTGAAAACATCAGCCAGGTAACTTATGATGCGTCCATAATATTTTGTTATATTTCCATTGTGCGAGTAGATTTGTTGGTAAATATTATTCAATTGTCACGACTTTTTGGTCCAACTCTATATTATTTGATTCTTATTTAAGTATATCTGACGGTGTGATGTCATTTTTCCATCTCGTAGGTAACATGGAAGAAGAAATTGTCACTCCGGCATATATGAATCTTGCCAATATAAAATTTTGTCTTTCGTTGTCGGAGTTCAAGAACAATGAGGAATTGAAAGCTAAATTGATGGAAGGAATTCGCGAAGGCAATATGGCTCCGTTTTATAAAGTTATTTGCCAAGACTTCGGTTGGTCGGTCGATAATAGTTTATTGAAACACATGACTGAAGCAAATGAAAAACGTATTCAAGAATTAGATCAAGAACACGATAAAAATTTTATTGATGAAGAAGATCAAGTTAGTGGTATATGGCAAGCCAAGTTGGACTATCTATGTTCCATTGGTGATCAGCAAGCCGCTACAGTGCTTGCCGAGACAAAATTCAATGATAAAACTGTGCCAAAAAGCCACAGGATAGATGCAATTTTCACTTTATTTCGTATTGCGTACTTCCATGGTAAGTTTGATTTTTTTATTCGCTATATCATCTTCGAAGCCTCCCTAAAAATATTTCATGTTTTGTAGGATGCAACATCAAGTTGATGAAATCTGTTATTGAAAAAGCGGCGGATTTAATTGAAACCAGTGGAGGTGATTGGAGTGCCCGTAACAAGCTAAAAGCGTACCAAGGTATCTGGTCCCTAGCAGTCAGAGATTTCACCCAAGCTGCCAATCTGTTCGTAGACGTAGTACCAACTTTCGAATCTTACGAACTTGCATCCTTTGGCACTATTATTAGGTACACTGTGTACGCATGTATGATCGCACTGCCTCGTAGTGAATTAAAGAAGAAATTACTTCATCATGGTGTCATGGCTCAAGCCCTGAATTCAGAATACAAAGATTTGAAAGAATATTTTCTCTCTTTGTATGATGGTAGATATGCCGATTTCTTTGTATGTTTGGCCAAAGTTGAAAATGACATGAAACGCGATCCTTTGCTTCACGCTCATTATCGTCATTACAATCAAGCCATGCGGTTACGAGCGTACAAGCAAATATTACAAGCTTATAGATCTCTCAGTTTAGATTATATGGCTAAATCTTTCGGAGTTACTGTACACTTCATTGAATCTGAGGTAGCGAGGTTTGCTGCTGCCGGTAGACTGCAGTGTAAAATTGATTCTGTTGCTGGAGCTGTAGTCACTAGCCATTACACTCATATTAAAAGTGATTTTCAACCAGAAGCCCCCGAAGCGACTTTGGTTCGTGGTATGCTGTATCAATCTACAGTCAAGAAAGGTGATATTCTTCTTAATCGTTTAAAAAAGCTGGCTCGAATTATTGATTTCTAAATTTCAATGGTGATGTAAATAATGAAATGTCCGTAATTTGTTATTATTAAATTAATTTTTTTTTTGTAATAAATGTATTTGTACGAAATTAAAATTTTATTCAGTTTTTTCCTTGAAAAATTATTTGAACTTCGTATTTTGAAAGGTTTCACAGCTTTACTGGAAAAATAGCGTCATGTTGAGATTATTAAATCTTTCTTCATATTTTCACTGTAATAAAATGGAGTTGAAACTTTATGTAATGCAATTTCTTTAAGAGACACAGAAAATTCCATCATGAATATTCCAGAAGTTGAGATTCTACTTTGTGAAAAATCGTTCTTTCGGATGCAGAAATACCATATTTTTTGTGTTGATGTAAGCAATTCGTTCATCAATTCATTTTTATCACTGCTGATGTTTCTATATCAGTAGTTAGAAACAAAACAAAATTGAGTAAATGCAATATGGATTGCAATTATTGTAAATTTATCCTGAAATTTTCCAGGACTCAATCTGTACATTCATTATTACTTTTCGAAAATAGTAACCTTCTCTGTTAATAAACTTATTTACGGTCAATTAGCCAATGAAAACGATTACTCAATCAAATATTTGCCGTTTATGCGCCATAGATTTTGAGAATGGTTCGTCGTTATTCGAGCTGGATGAAAATAGAGAAATTTATAAACTAATAGATGAATACTTACCGATAAAAGTAAGTCTTATCCATTTAAATGATTAGTTTTACTATCATTTAACAGAGTTACTCGTATGTTTCCAATAGCTAACCAAAGAAGCAAAATTACCTACAAAAATATGTATTGGATGTAAAACAAATGTTCAAAATGTTGTTAAGTTTTTCAATTCTATTATCGATGGACAAAAGTTATTGCTTAAGAAGGTATGAATAATTTAATGTTTTGTTATGAATCTCGCAGATATTGTAATTCTTGATTCAATATCCTTACAGACTGAAGAATGTAACATGGACAACCGAAATACTTCTGAAAGTAAGGTTTTGTAAAAGTGTGCTTCATTAAATTTAATTTGTACTATTATGATTCAAACAATTTTTCGTAGGTTCGAATGAAACATCTTCCCTTGATAGTGAAATTAGAGGAAACTTGAGGAAAATATTCAGCGCTAGTACTTGCAAAGAATGGGTGAAATATGAGTTTTGCGAAGAAAAAGTCAACTCCCAAGTTTTATTACATTGCCAGAATACCAGTAATTTTTCTATTAGGAAAGCTGATTCTACCAATAAAGGTGAAAAACAAAAATTGTACTGTGAAATAATTAGCTTATATGGTTAATTACAGCTTGACGAACATATGGTACCAAAAATTAAATCATGAATAAATTTGAATCGCATTATTTTGTAAGCACGTGCAAACATTTGATTTCAGTTAAAGCTAATTAAACTCAACAATTTCCTATTAAAAAAAATACAAACTTCCCATGGCACCATGACTATCAAATTTTGCACTATACATATTTATTTTTTTAATTTCAGGTATTACATACCCTAAAAATGGAAGGAAATATTTCACTAAAGAAGCTAATATGGAACAGAAATCTAATGACGTTCGTGCTTACCTACTTTTTTGCAATGTATGTTTGATTACAAAACAATTTTAATTCATTTTTATTCATTTAGATTGATCTTGAAGATAAGCATACACCAAATAAAATTTTCATTTGTGATATTTGTGGCAAAAAATTCTCTCACCGGAGTTCCGTATTATATCATTTCCATACTAAGCATGGAGAAAATCAATTATACAACTGTAATGAATGCAACAAAAAATTTAGTTCAACTAGATTGCTGAAAAGACATTTTAAGCGAATTCATTCTGTAAACAGGTATGTAAGTTTGTATTGTATGAATGACAAATGCGAAGGGATGTATTGTTTTGTTCGCGTTTTTTTTTATAATTTGGTAACAAATTCCTGTGTGAAATTTTACAGCATGTTCGAATGTATTCAATGCCTTGCCACTTTCATTTCCGAGGAACAGCTTAAAAATCATGTGAAAATGTGTAAACCGAATATTTTGAATTGTGAACCACGTGACAAACCGCACAAATTTAAAAACAAGTCTGAATGTCAGAAGGGTAATTTATATGTTCCTTAATGTGGCTGTATTAAATTAATCACTTGTTTTACGAAGAATTGTTAACATGTTTGAGAACAGATAATGATAGAAAAGAATATCATTGTAAAGTTTGCGATAAAACGTTCAAATATTCCAGTAACTTATACAGACACCAAAAACTACATTCGACCGAACGGCCGTATCAATGTACCAAATGTAATCGAAAATTTCCCACACTCTCTAGGGTAGATTTTTTTCTGAAATAGTAATCTAGATTTGTGTATTGTTCGACATTTAAAAATTACATGTGTTTTTTTTTCAGTTGAAAATGCATGAAAATGAACATAACAAAGAATATTCTTACAAATGTAATATATGTCAAAAAACTTTCGTCAACAATAGAATATTACGTGTTCATTATCGAAGGCACACGCGAGTTTTTCCTTTTCAATGTGATGTTTGCTGTAAGGGATTTCCGGATAAGTGCTCAATTGTTAAACATATGAGGGTTCATACAGGTGAATTAATTGGTTCTTTCTACTACATGGTTGAGTATCCATGTATATTTATTGAATTTATACCGATTTTTTTGTATCAACAGGTGAAAGGCCATACTCTTGCGAATCGTGTGAAAAAACTTTTGCTGATCAGAGTAATTTCTTGCGTCATAAGAAAGTCAGTTCGCTTTAAATTGAAACGTAGTGTTATAGTTATTTTATGCTAATCGAATTATTTTCTAGGCCCATGATAAAAATCAAAAATCCATAAAAAATCCCAGGCTTAATTCATTTTTTAGAAAGGCTATGAAATCAAATTTATCTAAAGCTAAACTTCGCATGGAGATCGATTATAATTCAATGACTTACAGCAATGACGTTTCCAATAGTAAAGTAAGGATTATTTTATTTCGGATGTAATTCGTGCAAAATACAGGTTTAATAAATCATAATTCAATTTATCATCTGAAATGTAAATTTTTTGCAGGACAAATTTACTTCTTCTTTGAATCATCTTCCTACTGTTATGTCGCCAATCCTGAATGATTCAGAAAACGATACGGAGAGAAAAGATAACAAATCATGTGAAAACAGGAGTCACTTCAAAAAAAGCGTTTGCGTGGACAACTCTGTTAAACAATTTTTATCTAATTCTCCACGTCCAGATAAAAATTCGATTATCGTACAACCATCTTTGGTTAGCTTTCCTATCAAACCTGTACATCAAAACGAAGAAAAATCTAGTCCGTTGATTCTAAAATCGACGAAATCTTCAAATTCATTTGTCATTGTTAAAAAAGAAAATACTCCGATTCTGAATGACTCTACAAAAGTTATTGTTATCAGAAGTAGGAATAAGCACAAATCTAAATTCATTGTGCAAAGGTCACTTGAGCCCGTTGTGAAAAAAGAAATCCTTGATACGCCCAATCGAAAGGAAGATGTTTCTAAACAAAATCAGTTACCTGAATTGTATTCCTGTGAAAAAATGCTTCCATCGCCGACTTCAGAGTACATCGATGTCGAAGATCTCGTTGCTACGTTCACTCCAAATATTAGTTTCGAAGAGGTGAGTTATTACTTTATATTTTATTTCTATTTTCTTCGAATAAATTAGAAAATAATGTACTCAATTTGAATTTCGTTCATTTTTTGAAATAAGATTAACATATTTTAAAGAAAGAATTTTTAATTTGAATATCTTTTCAAATTCTTTAAAATTTGGAATACTTTCTGCATTCAATTCAAATACTGGTTTATTTTATTTATCCTTCAATGCCTAAATTTATCCTTTTTCTAATAGACGTTGTATTTTTATCCGCGATACCAAATTTTTCGTTTAAATTTTAAGCTCAAAATACTTTTTATGATTGCAATAATATTTCTATGATTACTTTTTTAGCATTACCTACTTGTTGAGAAATTCTTGGCTCAAAATCCAATTAGGTTTTCTTTTATAACTGAAATGTTTCATTTCTCTAAACGCGAGAGAAAAAAAGTTTGAATTGAAACCATTTTGGAATTGAATTGTTTCTATCGGATTTATTTGCTCAGCGATAGAAAGTCAACTTATATTTGGGATAAAATTTCAGATTTCTGAAGGCGTTTTTTTTTCGGATATTCGGGAGTTTATAATGCTAGTGTTGTACAATTATTGATATTTTTTTTTATAGATTGGCGATTTGAATGATTTAGTCAACACAAAAATAGATCTGTGATGAAAGATGGAAGTGTAATAAGTTTGATTTGTTTTTTTATTTTATAATTTTTACAAAATTTTATTATGGATCTGATTTTTAACCCTTAAATGCATGATTTCGGGGATTTTAACGAAAAAATTTTTTTTGGATTGCTT
>FIZR01012968.1:0-21438 GCA_900060175.1 Ferrisia virgata
TTTTTTTTTTTTTTTTTTTTTTTTTTTTTTTTTTTTTTTTTTTTTTTTGAAATGGCAGGCGACGCGACGCAATGTCAAACATCTGAGAATTAGGTATTTTCGTTCGTTCGCTGTACCAGCCAACGAACGAACGAACGAACGAACGAATAATGGATACTAATTGCGCGAACAATATCGACGTTGTTGTATGCACGTATTGCGCACAAAAGTGCAAAGCATACCTAATATCTTTACCTACCTATTATAATACGTAGTATCTTGGTAGTAGATATAGATACCATTACATATGTACGCATTTGCATATACACAGCTATGTATAGTACGTGACGCAGTACTACGCGAATGTTGAGGTACACATAAGCCTCGACCGCAAGATAGCACCTACGCAAACAAAATACCCGCAACGCAACTCGACTCGCATAATAGGGTAAAGGTATAGCCTATCGGTATTGTAATACGTATAAATAGGTACGCGAGAAAGGTAGGTATTAATAGCAGCTAGAGATAACACTCCACACCGAGTATATATTGTCAAGGCAAAGCAAGGCAAGGCAAGACTTCAGTTATCCTCTTTTTGCGAGGAGTCTAAATCCGGAATTAGTTGAGTTCGCTCAGGACAGGCGTGCGATATAAGGTATGGAAAGCACTCGCGTCCGCCTCACTGTTTCCTTCTCACAGCGATCCTTTAACCAGAACTCTAGTAAAATGGCGCAGATACCTCTAACCGGCAAGACAACGAAGAAAATTTCTGAAAAGAAGCTTACGTATTGAAGACTCGCTATGTAGGTATTTATATTCTTACATCCAAATTTACCGGAGCAGTAATGACTTGGTGCGCTTCAGGTGAAAGGCGAGCGTGAACGCGTGCAAATTGTGGACAAAAATGAGTGTAATCTTTCAAACGCGCCGAATACAATCGCATTTCCGATTCGCTTCCCCGTAGCAAATAGAAATGAGTAAAATAGGAAAGAATGGAAATATTCGGAGCAGAGTAAGCGAGTAACTTTTCGCTCAACATTCGGATGTACCGTAGGACGGAAATATTCACAAGTAGGCCTACAATTCACGAGTATACGATATACGCATGCTGTATCCCGTAGGTATGGCTATGTAGCAATGTAATATGTAGGAGGAGGCCTATATACCTAACTGCCGATGTGTTAGAATATGTTAATTGTTGAGCATTAGTTGAGCAAAGCGTGGAATTAGTTTGTTGGGGCGAAAAAACAATAAAACAAGTGCGACGCGACGTTCGTCGTTCCTGGTTCTTGCACGTTGCACACGTCGATCCATTTGAACTTTCAATCGAACGTGACTGTTTTTACAACGAAGTGTGTCCGAACGTAAGAGAAATCATATCACAACGCTTAGGTAGGTAGAGGCACTATATGTATGTGATAAATACGCGGACATTATAATCGCGTCTTCTCGTATACCTATTACCTACATTACAGCGTAATTGGTGGTAAGTTGAGTACCCAACACGAATACATAATACTCGTACAGTACATCTACGTACGAGTATATCCATTCCACATACGTGCAAACGTCAATTGCGGCATGCGCGAACGTGAGCGTGAGCATCTCTATTTACGTTTCTTTATTTTTTTTGTGGATGCACAAGACAGCAAATGTATACGTAGATGGACTTGGACATTCCATCCTCAATTGGTTAGTCTGCTGCCTGCAGTTTATATCTTATACTTCTAAAGTTGAATACGATTTTTCAGCGCAATTGATACGAGAACGAGAGTTCATTGGACAAAAAAGCTGCCATATGGGTGTAGAATTTTCGTACATACTACGTCTTGTGTATCACCAACTGGGCGAGCTCCCCCTCCCCTTCCCATACCAGCACGCCAGGTTTTCACAGACTTCTTCTGCTTACGTGCCACTAAAATTCGATTTACAAACTTAAAATATTTTCTTCTTGTCTCACGTCAAAATTTGGTACATCATTGTCAAATCCAAGGGTTTTTGGTCGAGTAGCGGTGGGTAGCCCATCTGATAGACTGTGCCTGGCTGGGGTACCTGCGGGGACTATGTCCCTCCCAGTAGGACCGATCTCACTATTAGCTAGCATCTTGATTGCGTTCAGATACTTGAAGGGTCGGCCTCGCTTTTGTAAAGACTGTTTGTTACCTTTTCTTGGCCAGTGCAGCTCTGGCAAAGTTCGCGAATGGTCAGCCTCTGTACAGTAATAGTTCTGGAAGGAGGCACGACCACTGCTTTGATTGCAACTCGGTTTTCAGGGTGTTTCTGGCTTGCTTTCTGGTTTCATTGGGACAGTTGAATATACATAATATACAGGCTGTCCTCGACAACTCCAGCATCATCATTCCCACACTTGAGGCAGTTCAGAGTGGGTCTCTTCTTCGGCTTCTCTTATAAGTACTTCGCTATATTCCCATGCTTGGTCAAATCCTTGGCTTAGTTATTCTCGTATGTTTGGAACGAACCACCTTGTTTTCCTAGCTTGTGAGACTTCCCACTGTTCCTGCCATTGCTCTGTTGTCCTTTTGTAGCACTGCTCTCTCAGTTCAAGCTGCTATGCCACAGTTTCCCCTTGGCAGCAGTGTATTTTCCCTTCACCAAGAGATTTCCAAATCAAGTCATGCACCCACTGATCACTCGGAGTGCTTCCACTCAGCATTAAGATGAGCACCCATCACACTGAGCAGGGCCTGCCACTGACTTCTTTCTTGCCTAGTGTGGTCTGCGGATTTGAGCTTCTTCAGCCAGGTTCCCAGCGCATAACTGACTATAGGAATATATATGCCGCGATAAATGGCTAGCATCTGCCACAGCTTCAGCCCCCATTCCTGAATAGTGAGTCGCCTGAGCTTCCTCATCAGGGCATCCGCTTTACTAGTAACTAGCCCCATGTGTTCCAGGACCTGCCTGTTTAGATTTGTAACCTGCAGGACAGGACTAAGGTACCTCACAGAGTTTACAAACGTAACCTTAGTTCCGTTCAACATAATTTTGAGCAGACCAATTTCCATAGTGCCTCTCAGGAACATGAGCTGACTCTTTGTTGGTGAAAAAAATCATCTTTGACGAGTGCGCACACGTGTTGAGTTTTGCCATAACTACGTTACTTTTCTCAACGATCTCTCTTCTGTTCCAGACTCCTATTATTACTGTAACACGAATCATCGGCCACCAGGCTCTATCAAACAGTCCCTTGATATCCTGAAATAGGTTTACTTGGTATGCATACGTACCATTTTTCATAAAGCTTTGGACAAACCTCATAGTTTTTTTGGTAGACTTGCCGAACCCATACTGCCAAGTTGACAGTTGTGCGCCCACTTTGGAGCGCAACCTTTGTACTAAACATCTTTTTAACAGCTTCCCCAAATTTTCAAGAAGACAGATGGGTCCCTTGTTAGCCATATCTGTGGCTTCTATTCCCAGACTTTTTGGGATAAGAATCAACGTAGCTTTCTTCCAGGCCTCAGGAAATACCCCTTCAACCAGAAGATTGGTATAAAGTCATCTTTTGGTTGTTTGGAACCCTTGGTCAACATCTCGTTCATGATTTTGTCTGGGCCCCTAGACGTACATGAGTAAGCGCTTTGAGGATGTTTACAATTTATTCTCTATCAGTGATGGACAGATTGCTGCTCGACATTTTTTTGCATTGCATCACTTCACCGATAATTTGCGCTTTGTCTGATTTTCAATACGGTACATCCACCTTTTTCTCTTGTAATCTTCCCTAATACTAAAAGTAGGTATATTTTCATGATGTGTTTTGCGAACACCTCGCCACTGATGTTATGAGGATCCTTTTAGAATTTTCGAATATGTTTCGAAGACATTTATTGTGTACATCGATAGTGTGTTCGACGTTTTGAAGACTTGAAAAACCAATGTTGCTAAATGATTTATATGGATTATTTTTATCTGTTTTCATAACAGACCGAAATGCAAGAGTACAAAGGTTCGCAAACTATTAATAAAAAACATTACGTGTGTATAATTCGATTCCTAAAGTGGAGAAAAGGTGGTTCCAAACGTTTTGACGACTTAACAAATGTTCGCAAAAGTAAAATGCCCTGAAAAAGTAGGTATATTTTACACACACTGAACTGCACGTTCTGTAAGTTGGGTACATACGCGTGTATATGTATGTAGTATGTACGTACCATATGCGATTAGCTGGCTATGGTGAGCAAGGCTGAGTATAACAAGGTACTTAAGTAGGTAGATAGGTAGGCAGATAGGTAGGTAGGTACCTGGTGTACGTACTCGTGCACACGGAAAAGATTCACGGCGCGAGGGTGAAGAAAGCTAGACGGAAAAATTCTAAAAACAGAAATATCTACTTACTCGTATCGTAAGTAAACAATGAGGCACCGAAAGAGAAAAAAAAGGAGAATAATAACGTTTAGAAGAAGACAACGCAACACGGTGCGATTCAGCGCGCTACTAAAAAAGATAAGAAAATTGTGGCGCGACAGGAGGAGATGGCAATAACGGAAATACGAGTAATACGACGAAATGGCACGTACAAAGTGTAAATACTTACACATAGATTGATAGGCACTGTTAGTAGGTAATAGGTACTAAATAGATAGAGATACGTAGTGTACATAACGTACTTTACTTACATGGAACGTAATACGTATGTATATGTACCATGTAAAGTACACGTACCTGTAGATGTACGCAGGTATGTTTGGTATCTCTACGTAAGTCTATGCAATGTATATATGTACTTACTTACGTACCTGTACTTGCGACCATACGAGTCTCTACAACAGATAATTATAAGTACCTACCTACCTACCTACCTAATACCTATTCCCCCCCCTCCCCCACGTAAATCGAAAAACTTAAATATTATAATGTAACATAGGTAGGCAAGTAGACAGGTGAGTACTAAGTTATTTTAGTTATATACCTAGATAACAAAAGTACATATTGTAAAGTCTACGTCTAATCTGTGTAATTGCCAAATACGTGCGATAGGCATCGCCATTGCCTATTTCTCACATTCGGTGGAATCAGAATAAAGCGTCGAAGAATGCGCGTATTAGGTGAAAAAAGTAAAGGAAATTGCGAGGATTAGGCGAGCAATATTTTCAACAATATTCGAAGAAATAAACTCGTGAAACATATTGACCTAAGTATGCTCAGATACATGTGTTATTGCTACGCATTAAAATTGCATCCAAAAGAGTAAATTTTGAAAATTCTGCGTAAATATGTTTTCTCCCAACTCTGAAGCAATAAAGGTATCGAACAAGTAGTGGAATGTAGTGGAAAAGTAATGAATTCAGTCAATACTTCAGGAAGAAGTAGTGAAAAAATGTAAAACCTAAAGACGCGAAATATTTTTTAAGTATTGCTAAAAAATTATTCAAGACTTGCCGGTAGTTGATTATTTTGTCTTAAGAGCTGATTCGTGGGACAATCGTACGATTGATCAAAAAATATCAACATTGTTGAGCACGGCCAGGAATTGATAATTTTTTTGTATTCACTTTACTACGCAGAAGCCCAACCCCAACATTTGACAAAATGGATACCGAAAAAAAGGTTTTTATGCCAAAATCACAAACACATCAACTGCCGACAAGTTGCTAAAAAGATGTTATCAACTACTGGCCAGTAGCTTTCGGTTGATTTGAGATTTTTTCTGAAAACAGGTAATTTAGGTGGAGGGAATGTGGGTGGGGGGAGGAGAGGTAACAACTCGGGCAAAGCATAGGGTATGCATCGGAGTATGACGTATATTTTTTTCTGAATTTTTCAATTTTTTACGAATTTTCAATGATTTATTGGTTATTTATGCGTAAACTGTTATTTCTATTATATGTATTTGTGAGGAAATTTTTTGAAAATTCGTAAAAAAAAAACGAAAAACGAAAAATTAACTTAAAAAGTTGACAAACTTCGGATTTGGAGGTTTTGATGCGCTCTTTCTAACTAGTTAATTTTCATCAAAATCAGTGCATGGCAGTACGCGCACTTCCAACGTTGAAAATTTTATTTTCAAGATGTGCGAAAATTTTCAAACTTATTTTGAACCCTGAAGGTAGTACTCGATCGAGTTGCGACAGGGTCAAGGAAATGTGGAACCTCAAAACAGACTTTTTGTATACACTGTGTGAAGTTTCAAGAAGAGTTAACAAAGCCACAACCGAGAAAAACTGTAAGAATGCAATATACTATAAAACAATGAAATATACATGTCTAGAGAGATACACATGTAATCAGTATAAGCGTTACCGTCTGAATGAATGTTTACTTTTTTACGTAATCTATCATAATCATCCGCAGCCTCATATTTCTATAGTTACCTTCCAATACTACCTTTATTTTTTTATTATTATTTTTTTTTTTTACATTTTTACATTATACGATACTGTAACGTACAAGTGTCGCGAACATCTAAAGCTATCATTTATTCGGATTTGTACTCCTTTTTCATCAGAATCGTCATTTTCTAGAAAAAAAATACTTGGTTAGTTTTTGTGTACTAACTTATTTCTAAGATGTGTAAACTTCTCCCTTCCTAATAATGCTTTCGTAAGAAAAATCTCCTATTCGTTCACAACTACCAATCTAAATCTACTTCAATATTACATTTCTGTTTAAAACTTCATACCGTATGTAGTGGTATGACAATTTAACTACACGTTTGAATGTTTGCGAATCTTCAATCATCGCAATGTTTATCCGTGCCTAGTTATCTTCGTACATTATTTGGGATCACAAATATTTTCAAACATTCGATTCGTCATCTCCTTTAAACAAATCATTTTCTCGCATGCTAACGACATTCCAATAAATTCAGCTTCTGCTGAAGATAGCAATACATGCTCTGGTTTCTTACTCCTTCAAGAAATCAGATCGCCATACACGTAGATCGTGTACTCTGTTGTTGATTTGCCATTCTCGTCATTTGGTCGCGAGGAAGCATCCGCATAACAACCTATACTCGCATTCCCCTTTCCTTTGTACAATATCCCAAAATCTAACATTCCTTTCAAGTTCTTAAAAATGTGCAATACTTTCTTCCAGTCTTCTTTCGTATGAGCATGCTGCCTTCTACTCGCTACACATCAGCTGCGCATGTAATATCTGATTTTCCCCTTTGTATTTGTCTTCTGCGCTTTTCTTCTCATATGCTGACGTTTTTATTGGCGTATGAATTGGCTTACAATTTCGCGTATTAAATTTTTTAAGCAATTTTTCTGCGTAGCTTTTCTGATTTAAAAACATCGTTTCATTATCTTTATCTCGTTTAGTTTCTATTCCTAAAAATGTTTTCTGGCTCTCCCAGATCTTTCAATCTTCTCATCGCTGTTACCACATACATATCAGTATATCGTCAACGTATAATAAAACGATGACAGTATTTTCTTTTTTTCTTCGTACAAATAAGATACAACTTCGGAAAGGGGTACGTATTTAAATTCATTTTTAACATCTCTTCTTTAAATTTTTCGTACCTCCTTTTTGAAGATATACTTTCAGCCCGTACAAACATTCAGTCAGCTTACATACGTGCTCTCTTCTGAATTTTTCATCCACTTCGACTAAACTTCTTTCTCCAACTGTCCATTGGAAAATGCAGTTTCTACATCCATCTGACGACTTGACAACACTTGCCTATATGTGTATGCGTGCATTTGCGAAATTTATGAAAAGACGTGCGGCGACGGCCGAAATAAAGTGCAACGACGGAATGCGCGTCTACGCACACGATGTGATAAGCGTACTACGAGTAAATTACTCGAGTTTAAACCGATAGTGAGAAGCCGCCAGTACAATGGATAGGCCTACTTTATTCCGTACGTTAGTAGGCTCGTAAGCTTCGTAGGCCTGCAGCGCAACGTGAACCATAAATCAAAAAGCGCACGCTTAAACCTTGAGACGTCATCGTCGTCGTCGTCGTCGTCGTCTTCGTCGTCACCCTCTCTCCTCCCCCTCCCCCTCACCCCATATACCGCATCGCATCGCACCGCACTGCACCGCATACCGGGCACCGTTCAGTTGGAAATTCAATTTGAACGAAATATATACGATAAAAATCCTTGCAGCGGTGTTTAGTTTTCGAATTCGTTCGAGCATCGAGCATAAAATAGCGAATGCCATGCCATGCCACGCCAGTATATTGTACAAATAAATACATACGTCCGTAATGTATCCGTAGATGAAGATACCTACTACCTTGGTTACCTACTCGTTGAGTCTAAGCGTATCTGCGCAATCTAAGTATCTACCTACCTACCTACCTACCTACCTACCGACTTACATATAGCTAGATTACTCACACGTACTTAAAGACGTCTACTCGTAATTTGTATGTACCTACCTACCTACCTACCTACCTACCTACCGACTTACATATAGCTAGATTACTCACACGTACTTAAAGACGTCTACTCGTAATTTGTATGTACCTACCTACCTACCTACCTACCTACCTACCTACCTACCTAGCTAGCTAGAGCTATCTACCTGCTTGTACCTATAGGTGCCTGCGATCACCTATTACGATAGAGCTACGTACTGTAAATAGGTATGTAGGTATTTAGTTGGTACCAGATGCGTAGGTAGTTGGTGTATGTGTGCGTTGAGATAGTTTAAGCCGGAAACGCCGCGGGCGCCGACCAGCCAGTCGCAGCCGTGGCCAACGGTGCGACATCGATATAGGCTATCGTATGCTGCGCGCTACCAAAGCCCAACTCCAATCGCGAGCTCAAGACTAACCCTAAGCTAACCATTTGCATCGTCGTGCCGAAAACAATCGACCATCGAGTCTGTGGGGACTCGCGGAGCGCGGTCGCGTAAGCCTCGTCCAAGCGATACGGCGGACACGGAGCGCAACGCGATTGTAGGCGGTTTAACATGGCGCGTATCGGATGGATTCTTAATATTTTAAATTGCATCTAAAAGTAGGTACCTCTCTAACTACCTATGTAATTCGATCGTTTGCCGCGCTATTCGTACCGATCGAGGTACTCGTATGTGTGGTACGGCAACGTGTATCATGGTACTACATACATATCTATACGTAATAGGTAGTATTGATACTACCTATTACGTAGATGCAGATGCGTAGTAATGTCGACAGCTACGCTCGCTCGCAATAGCAACACCAACCATCGGATTTGCCGTCTACACCTCTATGTGTTTAGTCTTTTTAGCGTCTTTTCAAGTACTCGAACATAGTCGAACGATTAGTTGGTGCAAAATTAAAGATGTTTTAAATTTTCCAAAAAAAAAAATAAATAAAAATAAAACGTCGACGATTGTTTTTCTTCACGTTGGCAGGTAGAGAGGTACGTTTACGAGCCACCATTAATTACTCGTATTTGCGCGTTATGCGTTACGCGTTACTTTGATAGGTAGCCGAACGATGAATGTTGAATGTTGAATTTTGCAATTTCGCTCGTTGCGCCTGGTTACACTCGTCATTAATTTCTTCATTACTCATCGTCAACATCATCCTCGTCGTCATCAATTTCAAAACTAGATGGCGTATCGCCAGAGCGAGTCATAGTCGACGAGACGACACGACAGCACGGCGAAATGACGACCAACAATGACGAATTTACGACGACCGTATGGCCCGGCACGGGTGGAGTCCGATCGTATAAGCGAGTGTCGAAGCCGAGTATATCGTCCCTAACTTTAACTTTATAGACGTACAGTGTAAACAGTACGAGTGTGGCGAGCAAAACGTCCGAAAAAATTACGAAAACATGACAAGCTGAAGAAGCTGAAGAAGAAGAAGAGAAAGACGACGAGAAGGAGAAGGAAGATGAAGCGTTAGGAAGAAACGTTTTATATTAATGACTAATTATTGTAAGGCGACAACGCAACATGAAACGAATATAAGGTTTAGGTATGGAGAGGTATGCTGCAATCTCGGCCCTCATCAGTCTCACACACTGACTGACAGACAAGATAGGACACGATACGATACGATACGATACGATGCGATACAATAAACGAAACATTATAAAAAGATACTCGTTCGCTAAGTCCAGATAATGGATCTAGATATCTAATTCATCTACCTAGTACCTACTAAATGTAGATAGAGATACGAGACTGCGGCACAAGTACTAGGTAAGCCTTGCAACGTATGGGTATATTGCAGGAATGTAGCTATGTAGGTAGGTAGGTAGGTAGGTAGGTAGGTAGCTAGCTACCTACCTACCTACCTACACTATAACAGTGTACAATATACATGGTATGACCGTTTATTTGGCGATTCATAAAGTGCCTACACCGTGTAGCTGATGTCGTATACCTTACTCATGTACATGTACGTAGACAATGTTTAGGTAGAAGTACACACATACATATGAACACTCATCTTACAGGCTGTAGCTCTAGCTATATCCTAATTAGCTAGCTACTGTATGCACGAAACCTAATTTACGCGTAACGTACGATTCGAGCGGAATACAAAAATGTAGATAGTAAATACTAGATAGATAGATAGATAGATAGATAGATAGGTAGGTAGGTGATTAGGTAGTAGGTAGTAGGTAGTAGGTAGTAGGTACAGGTACGGGTAGCGTACATGCGTCCATCTCCATGTACGAGTATGTTTGTACGCTCGCATGCGAAGAAAAAGCCTTCGGCGTATAATAATTTCGAGATGAAAGAAGAAAAACTTATTAAATACGGAGAGTTATTTATAATGGATCATTTAGGCCGCTGTAGCAAGTGTTAAATTGGCTTTGGCTTTCCGTTTCAAACGCATTAATTATCAAAATGAAATAGCTTTTAATCAAGGCTCATTTCTCGATTATGTGGATGGTTGGTTGGTAGGTGGGTGGTTGGGTAAGTAGATAGGTACAGGTAGATGGTAGATGGTAGATAGATACAGATAGAAATGTAACCTGTAGCTAATCTAAACCAATTTCTGAAAGCCGGCCATTTCGCCGCACCGACATCGTTGCTACACATCTAAGTATACGAATATGCTAGCTATGTATCCAGCTAGTATTTCTGTATATCTATCTCCATTGTAAGTAGGTACTTAGCCTACCTACTACTACTACCTAGTACCAATTTGCGCGACGGTTCGTTATCGGCGTAGCAAAAAATGTAATGAAAAAAAAAAAAAAAACAGGCAATCAATCTCACAGCTACCGCGTCGCATAGCGTTTTATTGGAACGCTGGAGCGTATCAAGCTACCTACAAACAAGTTACTGGCTAAAGAAGTAGCTGATACGAGAATAAGTAGAAGTACGCTTTTTCGCGCACAAAATACCAACACACTCGCAGTCGAGATACGTTTAAATTTTTCGCCAAAATACGCTAAGTACCTAATTAGTACAACTATTTGTAATTATTTCATAAAAATGCGATTTACAGCATCGTTATGCGCCCTTTTTCTGAGCTAAACAAAATTTTTCAAAACGTAATTGGCGCAAATTCGATTTTTGCCGTATACAACCTTTCAACAGCTTCACAGAGGATCGAACGTGACCTCGGATCGACATGAAATCGGACTAGGTACATAGCTATACGTTTTAGGTAGAGGCGCAAATCCGAAAATCGCATCTTTTTAACTTTGTGACCGCGGTCCGGCATTACTTGTAGGAACTGTAGTAACAAAAAACCGAGCCCCTCTCCCTTGCGAAAATTACTTTACTTCGAGGACCCTCCCTTCCACCCACTGAGTCGAGACTGCGGCTTTCAACTTCAAGTCGAGTCAATCGCATTTTTTTACAAGCACAGTCGAAACCCGAATCGGATAAATAAACATACGCACATACACGATAACGGTTCGTCGCAGAAATCTGAAATTTTCGCATTTATAGTTCATCAATCATTGATACTTGATATACTTGGCACGAAGTCATTAATAAGGCCTACGATACGAATACCTTATCCGAGTAGGTAAATCAAATAAATTTTGTACGTGAAACATTATACTCCATTCGGAGACACTTACACCAGTATGTACTCACTCACTCCCTCACTTACTAACTTACTTTCGTACTTACTTACCTACTTACTTACTAAGGTACAATACATACATACGTTAACAGATACTGTACGTAGGTACGAGTGTATACAATAAGTAACTCGTAAGCATGGCCGACCTTTATCGCTATTACAAATACGAACAAATACGAGTATTTATCAACCGTAGGTAAGTAGAAGTACACATAACATGACGCATTACTCGAGTGCTCATTTCCGCATTTACGAAGACAAACTATTTTCCATGCAACAACTGTAGCAAGCAATGTAAAAAGATAGGCAACTAATACGAATACGAATACCATGCCCCTAACCTTTCTATTCCATAAACGTACACCGTAGGTACCGTACCGTACAGTATGTTGCGTAGATGTACACACATTACACATATGTACGTTGTACCTGGACCTTCGAGTGCTAAATACAGGGTGGTAGGCTGATAGAAAATTAGGCATGAGCGAGTCTAGATACTAGATACGTGCAATATGTACATCTGCAAAGCTATTAAAAAAGTTTTGGTACGTAGCGTATGGTATAGTATTAGTACAGGGTAATATTGTAGAAGAAAGACCAAGTAGCCATGTATTAAGCTCCCTTCCATGTATGTGTACTCACTGTCCAATACCTTACGGCAAATTCGAGGTCCGAAAAAATGTAAGCCTACGCCCGGATCTACAAGTCTACAATCTGCATACGGGAGTTGAATGACTATTCCTCCCATTCCCTATTACTGTAACAGCGATTAGGATTTCTGAATAGGGTTCAAGTAGCGTTGTACATATTACGCGTACTTTTTGTTTTTGTCACCGGCCATACCAGCGCACCTAGTTCTCACTTTATCGCATGGTATGGAGCATTGCTCACTTAAATTTAACTCGCAAGTATTTAACAATCTTAATATCTATTTTGAAATGATAACTTTTCTTTTCTTTTTTCTTCTTCTTATATTTAATAACGACTGGTAACTGATATTTCTCTTCTTCTCGCGTCAAAACTTTGGTGGTACATCCTCGTCTTTGTCACATCTAAGCAGGGAATGTCGTCTCTGTAGTTCCTTAGAACTGGAGGTGGGTAGCTGAGTTCAATAGTCTGAAGTAGCAAACGGAGTCCTGGCAGTATACCCACGGAGGCTATATCTCTCCTAATGGGACCAGTCTCACGAATAGCTAGCGTGGCTGCATTTGGATACTCGAAGGATCAACCCCGTCTTGAAGAGAGGGTCGCTACTTTTTCGCAGTCAGAGCTGCCCAGACAAAGGTTACGAAAGGCCAGCCGCCATGCAAGATTAAATCCGGCAAGGGACACGGCCATTGATCACAATTCAGTTCAGCTTGTAGGGTGTTCCTGGCTTGCATCCTGGTTTCGTCGGCACAGTTGAATATGATACGCAAGCTATCCTCGACTATGCCAGAGTCATC
Source organism: Ferrisia virgata (assembly GCA_900060175.1). NCBI lineage: Eukaryota > Metazoa > Arthropoda > Insecta > Hemiptera > Pseudococcidae > Ferrisia > Ferrisia virgata. The sequence goes on from FIZR01012968.1 coordinate 13,393, forward strand.
ATCTCCGCACCTACGACAGTTTTGGGTAGGTCTTTTCTTCGATTTTTCGTATAAGTACTTCGTTATGTCCCCGTGCTCGATTAACAGCTGGATACTGTACGTTGACCAGACTAGTCCCTGTTCGGGCCTTTGCCGAATACTAGAGATGAAACGCCGGGTCTGGATGGCCTGCGATGTCTTCCATCGTTCCTGCGATGGCTCGACTGGTGAGTCTCAACACTACTCTCTGAGTACCCAACACTGTGCCGCGGTCTCACCCTGAGGTGCGAGTGCATACTCCCTTCGCCATCCGTGATTAGCCACCGATTATGGCCAACAGTGCCTGTCTCCGACTTTTCTCTAGCCTGGTTCAGTCATCGGATTTGATCTTCCGCGGACAAGTGGCCGGCGCATAGCGGATAATGGGAACGCTCACACCGTGGTAAATCGAGACTGTCCTCTACAGCTTCAATGAGTCTCCGCAGCTTCTTCATCAGGGCATCAGCTTTGGTGTTAACTAGCTCCGCGTGCTCGAGGGTCTGCCTCAATAATTTCTGGAAGCAGTTCAGAAAACATGGTACGAGCGATACTATTCGATTTTCGAGCTTCCCCCGCTAACAAGCGCACCAAGTTGCCGCTTAATTGAAATCCCGCGCGAGAACTACGCGCGTTGACCAGTGACACGTAGGTATATTCGATATTCGATATTCGATATTCGATATTCGATATTGGTCGTGAATGGTACGCAAATATCGTTTTACGCTCGTAGCACGCGAGGTTGCTGCTTCTTCGTTACAATTTTATGGTAGAGACCAGCAGGCTAGCTGGAGAAAAGAAGAAGAAGAAGAAGAAGAAAAGGAGGAGGAGGAGGAGGAGGAGAGAAAAAAAAACAGTAAAGACCGAGAACGAGAACTTGTTCAAAATAAACATCTCATCTAAAATAAATAAAACGAACGCTACGGCTAGGTACATAAGTAAGCGTAAAATCGTTTCGTAGTTTCTAGTCGTCGACTGGATGATAGTCAATTCATATCCGAAACCGTCGGATGGCGTTGTTATTTTTTCTCTTTCTCGCTCGCTTGCTCGCTCGCTGGCTCGATTCACAGTATTCTACACTCCACATTCTACACTGCTCCTCCGCATGTTTGCCTTATTTTTCTACTTTTTTTCCTACTCTTCCACGTACTCTGACTCGTCTACGTCTACGTAAACGTAAATGTATATGCATGTACGTGTGTCTGCCTATCAATAAAAATGTAAGCGTATACCGTATACTTATCAATAAGACGACCTACGTGTATGCGAAGCGTCGGGTTTTGACTTTCGAGTTTTCCTCGCTCTTTCGTCATCCGGTTTGTTTGTTTTATTTTTTGAAATATTTCACTTTTGGAGAAACCTATTTACACGTCGCGCGCGATGTTAATGTCTGTAAATAAGATACGGTCGTAAACGATGGGACGCGAAGGTTCTCGCATGTACCATGGAAAAGGGTATACGGTACGTGCATCGATCACTTAGTAGGTGTCTGTATACGTATAGTAGGTACAGACTACAGATCTAGGTACTGTAGGTTTAACTACATATGTATTGTATATCTACCTAACTGGCGGTGGACCATTCGACGGTTAACTTAGATACACGGTGTACAGGTAGGTGCGTACCTCTCTATACCTAGAATGAAAATCGTAGTAATAGCGATTATAATGCAGGCTGGTGGTACAGCATATGTAGTGTACACATATACTCGTTCGTATAACGCTAGTAGTACCTCATACAGGGCGTAAATATTACACAATTCGAACTCGCACTACATTACGTATGGTAATAGTCTACGAGTCTACGTACGTAGAGTACACTACAGTACAGTTCAGTACAGTATTACGTATGTTCGTATACAGGTAGACGTATATGTGGCGATAAAAAAAAAATTACAGCACTACGTTATGTAGTTTACAAGGAGAGCGTAATAAAATGGCGACCATGGCCGCCGGCTGAAATTCCAAATACAAACGCGTAAATTTGACGTTCGGTTAACGGAATGCGATAAAGATAGTCGTAAATTAATTACGAAAATCACCTTGAAAAATGAAAATAGAAAAAGCGAAGTACAAACGAACGTAAGCGGAGAGTAGTCGAGTTTATTTAGTACGTCTACGTACGTTACGTACCTCGCTTTACCTACCTACCTACCTACCTACCTACCTACCTACCAATCTATCAAACTAACTAACCAACCAACTATCTATATATATATATATATGTAGCTATCTACGTACCATAAGCTAAAAGTACATACGTAAAACACTTTTGATCCAGATTCGCAATCGCAACGAGAACGACAAAAACGTTGTTCGCTGGCCGCGGAGATTGCGTGGGACGTGCACATACCAGGTGCCTACTCGCAAGCTTACAGTTCATATCAACCATAGACTAGTGTGTAAAAAACCAGATGTATAACGTATCGTATAGTGCAGTGCAGCGCAGTGCAGTACAATACAGAAGAGTACGGGCACAGAGCAGAGTGTAGACCTTCTAATTGCGTCGCGCCGGCCATACCTCACCGCGTCGCGCCACTATCCGTCGCTTATCGTTCAACTGGTAAACTGGTAGAGGCATTGCCGCTGTTTCGGCATCGGTATTAGTGTATCGGTGCACATTAAATCATTTGCCCATTACCGCATCGCATCCGTGGTGTTTTATTGCGACTGCCATGCCATGCCATGCCATGCCATTCCATGCCATACCATGCCAGCTCACGCTACACCGCACCGTTTTCTTTGCAACACTTCGCTTTTCGTACGTAGCGTTATACAAAATAGCCAGCAATGCGGCAAGGTTACAATTACAAGATTAATGACAGATAGGCCTACGCGTACGCGAACGGGTACAACATCTAGCTCGAGCTCACCAGCGGCCACACAGTCGCGAGTTGTACGTACTATGATGTAGTACGTACGTGTAGGCTGCGTGTATACACGTACAGATACAAATACAAATACAAATACAGATACAGATACAGCACTAGCTAGTAGCTACATACAGCGTATGCATTTATGTGTGTACTTATGCAGATAGGTAGGTAGACGTAGACAGGCAGGCAGGCGGATAGAGGTACTAGGTAGTACGTAGTAGGTAGTAGGTAGCTAGGGTACTGGTCTGGTACACGCACAATTGCACACATACACGCTGCGTGCGAGCATTTATTAAAAGTAGCTTGGTAGGTCTTCGTACGTTATTTATTTGTTCGATTCGTACCTATTTTACGGTATTCGCTTTCGAATAGTCGCGTCGTCGTAAACACGTGCGTGGATAGTGGATGACGCGAACGGCGAAGAGGAGAAACGAAACGCGAAGCGTACCATATCGTAATTCGTAATCGGCTTACTTGTGATGATGCTCAGTCAGTCCGGTTCATCGATTGATACTTATCGCGATAAGAATTATCGCCTAGGATAGTAATTGATTTTGCGTGCGACACGACACGACACGACACGACACGACCGTCCCAGTACCTACTACTAGCACACAACGGAAGGAATAGCAATACCAACGGACCGAGAGCGTTGTTTTTTCTTCGAGCAAGATGCGCGTTCGCAAGCGAGTCTGAATAATAAAAGTACTCGAGTACCTGCACCAAGCCAGTATCGCAAGCGAAATGTACGAAAATATAATTCGAAGAAATCCTACCTACCCCGGCACTAACGATATTGCCCGCATTTATCGCGTAATAGCGAACGATGTTCGTTGGTAGAAGACGCTAAGACGCTGCTAGGCGTCGAACGAACCGATAATGTTGGATGGCGTCGCGCTGCACCGCAAATCGCTCGCCGTGCGACAGCTGAGAAAAGAGGTAAAACAAAACAAAACAAAACAAAACAAAACAAAACAAAAAAAGACTTTGTCCATTGGCTAATTGAATGAATATGTACCTATACCTACAACGAGAGTAGACGTAGGGTACATTATTAGTACGCGAACGCGCGAGCATACGTATCGAGTAGGTACCTAGGTACGTAACGTGCTGGTAGAGAGGTTGACGTTACGAGAACGTACGTGCGAGAGGGGTAAGGCGGGCCGACAAACGTTAACGGTAGCGCTACGTTTAATAAGTTGCATATTGAAATGCCTAATTATACGCGTGCGTATTTACGGCGAATCGCGTAGTCAACTTTATAAACATGAAATTAACACGCTCGAATCGTCGCGTCGCGTCTCGTCGCGTCACGTCCCCCGCCATCCGGCGGGTTGGTCGGTCGGTCGGTCGGTCGGTTACGTGGCCCCACTTCCCTCTTCGCTAGTCGTTCGAAACGAAAAACACCCTTACTTTAAATGAACGCGCAACACGGTACAATACGAAACACACACACACACACACACACACAATAAAGAGTATCGCGCTTCGTAGATAGTATGGGGTACGTGTGTGTTTTTGTGTCTGGGTGGTGGTGGTGGTGGTGGTGGTGGTAGCAGTAATACATGGTACAGTAAGTACCTGACTTGCGCTTACTGTACCTACGTTGCCTTTTCTATCGTAAGTCGTGTAACCAACCATCGCAATAATTACGCTACGAACGAGATACCATACGTACTTACGTGCAATTGTGAGGGGGGGCGGCGGGTTAACACGCGCACAGGTGCGTATGCGAGTAAGAGCGTAAAAACGTAACCGTATGACTCGCGAATGGATGCGACGATGCAGTGTGCAGTGTGCGGTGTGCAATGTGCAATGTGCAGTGTGCAGTGAAGCTGGTTCCTATGCGGTAGATTCTTACTCGCTAGTCTTACCAAAACAAAACAATACACCTATGCGTTGTACGTATGTATACAGAATGAGCACGTATCGTATCGTCTGCGCCATCACAACCGCTAAACACGTGCGCAAGTGCGTAGACGTACTACGTAGACCAGCTAGCTATTGTGTAAATTTTACGTTGGCGTAAGGCTTCCTTCGGCTGTGAAAAACCTACGAACGTATTACAGGCGAATTTCAATCGCACTTCACCCAGCTCCGACGTGATCAACGTTCGACCAAATGAAAATCCCATAGACGTAGGTGCTCGTCGTGCATGATATGCGCCGAGCAAGCATATCGCGCGTACCATGTACGAGAATTAAGTAAACAAACAGAGGTATTTGTACCTAGTATCTGTTACGACGAGTAAATGCTACGAATGTACGGGTACATATGTATCTACGTGTGCGTATTCGCTATTCCGTAAATATCGCTTCTCGTACGCAGTGCATGTACGACACAATATTTGACAGGAGTCGTTTTCACCGACGAATTTGCGAATTTCAAGATTGGGCAATAAAAACCTGTCGCGATGGTCGCGTGTTCGTATGTGTGATTTAGATCTTGCATAGCGCTATAAACAGTCCATAAAAACTTCCACATAATACTCGAGCGCTTCGAAGCTGCCACGAGAAACGACAAACGAGCAACGTATCACTCGGGTACTTAATAACAACTAAATTTGGCTTTTATATGTACAAAACTGCAACATACTACCAACTAACACTATGTATTACAGGTCGCGTCGTTTATTCGTATCATATATATGCGCGCTTTGTGTAGGCTTACTTCTATTTAGATACTTCTAATACGTTACGTACAAAATATGTATGTACGTGAATGTATGATTGTAAATGTAAGTAAATGAACGTAGTTGGCAGTTGGCACGACGACGACGACGACGACGACGTTGGAAATGGAAATGGAAATGGAAATGGCGTGACGACGTACGAGCATGCGATCGAGTAAGCTATACGCGAGTATTTGTTTTGGCTTTGGCCAAAGTAAATACGCCGATGCCTAGACCTGTTACGAGTAAGTACATAATATGTAGGTATATGTATGTATGTATTCTATTCGTATAGGTATATCCGTTCGTACAGTATACGTGTTCTCGTATCGTACCAGTACATACGCGCGCATTGTTTATTTTGTAAAATTCGTCGAGTCTTGAGTCGAGTTTATCTAATACTTAGACCTGGCACGGGGTGGAGGTACTGCTCGAGGATTAGTACATATTTCGTCGTGTCCGCTTCGACTTGACGCTTTCTGAAACCTTACGAACCGATAGGCGATGATATTCTTTCTTTCACAATCGCACCTCGCTCCGGTCGTTGTCGCTTTCCACGTCGTGCACCCGTCAGCTCGTATCGCCATCGCACGCAGTCGTTTTGCTCTTCAACTAGCATTCGCCTCGTCGATCCGACCAATTAGCAAAAATTACGTATACAATTACACACTACTGACGTACGTCTGGGTCGCAATTTCAACGGCAATCCATTTTAGTTAGCTCACGTACGTTTGCGCCGAGCCGAACCACGCGATTACAGTACGGTGGAGCAAAAAAAACACCCCCCCCTCCTTCTCCTGGTATTTTAAACATTTTCACCGAGGATACTTATTTCGAGTGAAGAAGACGTCGTCGTACAAATTTTGGACCCGATTTCTCGAAACAAGGGGTTCTTAAATTTCGGCTTACCTAACTCGCCTTGTACGTACAAGAATTGCAAACGATAAATCTTCGCAAAATTCGTAGAAAAAAAAAATTGAAAAATCAATTATGGAAGATAAATATTTTTGTATACGTGGGATTTTAACACTCTCTTCCCAACTATCCAAACTTCCAAATTTCGTAAATATCGGAACATTTTAATCCGTTTTTATATGGTTGCTGATCATGCAGTATCGCAAACAACTACATACGCTGCACATGTATATATATACACACACACACACATATATATATATATTTTTTTTCCACCAGAAATTGGATAGTTTTTGCGTAGCAGTGTTACCAACATGAAAACCCTACAAAAACCAACGTTTATATAAAATCAAAACTTTACAATTTTGAAAAAAAATTGTAGAGTCGCGTTGAGCTCGAGGAAATGAGTAAAAACTGTCGCGTGAAAAAATTGCCCAACTCGAAATTTGAAGGAGCGGCGATTCAAAAAATCACCAAGAATATCGAATGTTTTTTCGACCATCATCTTCCAAGCTCTTTGGATCGCTACTCCTTCAAATCTTAGAAACGAGCAGCAATTTTTTCACACGACAGTTTTCACTGGTTTCCTCAAGCTCCACTCGACGCAACTTGATTTTATCAATATTTAAAACTCGCAACACTGCTACGCAAACGCTGGCTATTTTCTAGAGCAAAAAAAAATATGCAGCTTATGTAGGTATCCCCGGAGTACTACACTACACGAAACACGATACGTACACGCATTCAAACGGTATCATCGCCGGGCCGGACATGTATGATTACACTGGCATATGTATCATTCGTGAAATATTCGTTAAAAAGTATTAAAAAAGTCTGAGCTTTGACAGGTCCACTTTCAGTGCGCACGCATTCTAATTCCCGTGAAAATTTCACGCCGATCGACAAATTTTACAGAGAAAAACAAACGCTTCATTTATTGGAAATTTTTTCAAAAATGGCTTACCATAAGGCCGCCTAGTATCGCCTGGCCCTATCTTTGCGATATCGGATTCGGATTTTTGTGCGCGGCCTTCTTCGTTCGAAATAGGTACGCTCGGTGAAAATGGTCGAAATTCGAGGTTGCGAAATCGCTAAAAATGCCGGAAAACGAATGTCGTTGCAAAAAGAACGCAGAAAGAAAGCTTCGATGTACAAAATATTTAAAAAAAATCACGAAAAAAGCTTCGCGAGAGCAAAAATGTCAGGAATTTGATTTTTGAGCGCGGAAAAATCGATTTTCATCAATTTTCAAAATCTTTCATCGGCCACAAGGCCCTTCGCTATATGCGGTTTTTTCCAAAATCAAATGCTTTTTCAGAAAGTACAGACTCTCCGAGTGCTCGAAAAATTTATAATAGTCCTAGGTTCGTATTTTTCATGAAAGAAGAAACCCCGCGAGTTGAAAAATAACGGTACACAGTGGTCCTGGAGATCGTCAAAACCGCTTGGTAATACCCTAAAATTCAAATCAACAAATGAGTGAAATGAACTCGCTACATTGAAGTAGACAGTCTAAGACCTCAAAAACAGGTTTTGTTCGTTCGTTACCCCCACTCATCCCCGCGACGTT
>FIZR01012973.1:0-20739 GCA_900060175.1 Ferrisia virgata
GTACCTGACCGCGTATTCATATTTTGGTTTGAGTAATTTGGTATTTTTTTATAAGCGTTTTAGCTTAAGTGCGCACAATTCGACCGCTTTCCCCTACACTAAAAATATGAAATAATGCAGCGTTGAAACATAAAATAAGTTTTTTCGGGACCAAATATAAAAGAGGGAAGCGAGAGGGTAATTAAGAATAGAGGACCAATTTGATCAAGTTGACACGATGCCCCCAAATTGCTGAACACATCTGTACTTATATCCAAGCTGAGTTAAAAACTTCAATACAATTCTTAGCTGTTTTCAATACGTTTCAGTGATAAGAATAAGCTGAGTATCTGCTTGTTCTTTTAGCTGTGTATGAACTCGTTAGATGCTTTGTATATCTTTAGTCGAAACGAACGTGAAATTATGGATTATAGGACGTTCGAGACTAATCGAATAGAGCGTACTAAGAGTGTATCTATGTATACGTGAAAACAGGCCACTCGTAGGTACTACAATGTTTTCGCTAAACAATCGTAAACTTACCGGCTGCGTTTATCTTGCAGCCGAATTCAACACATACTTATTCGTACTTTGGAAAATTCGCTCGTTCTCACTAAATACACACAGTACCTACTGTACGAGAATTGGAACCGTTTCTCAAGTAGGTATTTCGCATCTCTGCTCACCACATCTTCTCCGTATATCGTTTTACTATTTTCATAGAGCGCGAACACGTTTAAACAGCGCACCGCGTCGCGTCGCTGCAGAAAGATGAAAATTAAGTACATACAATCCGTTAAATAATTACGTTGCGCGGCGAATAAAAGCGTAAAGTTTTATACAAAGTGTAACCATATAACTTCACCTGAATCTTTTAATATTTTAATGTTGTTTTCGTCCTTCGAACGTGTACACATTGCTCCCTTATATAATACAAAAAGTACAGAAGCTATGTAAACGTACGGATATACATGTAGTAGGTACGCTGAAAATTTAAGTAGCTTAAGATTTTCTATTCTCGTAACGTAGGTGTATAGGTATAAAAATACGCTGTACATGAAAGGAAGTTTTCAACACAACGATACGATTACGAATAAGCTGAACGCGAAACGAAGCATAGACAAAAAAGATATACCGAAGACTTATTAAAATACATGTAAAAAAAAGCCATCCCTCTGTAGAGCTCCTTTGTGATCTATTTTCGGCCAATTTGGAGTTGGAAAACGGAACCAAACATGATAAAATAAACAGCTAAGTAGGTATATTAGTAAAAAAGAAAAAAAAATCGAGTGAAAATTGAAAAAAAAAAAGGCTTTGATCAATATTCCCAAACGTCTTTTGCGTATTTTCTGATGTACCTGTACCTACGTAGCACTGAGCTTAAGCCTTTCGTATACTCTATGTTTAGCCTTGTTTTAGATGTCAATATTTAATCAACGTCCATACCATTCTGGTTCATAGAAGGTATACCTACTTACGCCATAAAAAAAAAATCTACACGATAGCGTCGATTTTCAATTATTTTTATTCGCATATCATTAATTACCTATAGTAAGCCAATTCTGAGGCGGTTCATCCGTTCATTTTGTACGCGTACAACATGTTTCAATATGTATTTATTACACCTAATTGGTAAGCGTATAACTCGAAGGTAATTTTTTTTTTTTTTCGCTGAATCAGCTAATATAAGAGGCTAGAGGCAACGATAACGACGACGTGATTGATTAGTTATTTGTTTTTCCACTCCAATAAGAGTTTACTTCGAATTAAAGGGGAAAGAAGGCATTTTTTTTTATTCTGTGATTTTTTTTGTGAGGTAAATTTTTTATTCTACGTCTACATAAATTGTAGCAATATCACAATCATAAAGTTTTTTCCAAATGATCAAATTATGCTTCACCTGGTAATTTATAGACAACTACCTGTCATTTACCTAGTTTTACAACCGATTATCAGACAATTACTGGTCATTTATCATTGATAAACCAAAGAATTACAAATAATTTAATTACCGAATAATTATTAGCCATTTACCATTATTTGGCTATCAATCATTTATTGTTAATTTCCCCCAAAAGTTACTGATCATTTACCGTTAATTACTCAATAATTACGAATCACATACTGTTAGTTTCTAGATAATTACTGTCGGCGTATTGTTAATTATTGGTTAATTACTAATCATCCATGATTAATTACCAGCCATTCATCATGAATTACCTGATAACTATATCCATTTACCGTTATTTACCACATAATTACCTGTCATTTACCGTTGATCATCTGGTAATAATATATCATTTACTGTTAACGACTGTGTAATTGACGGTAACGTGCCATTAATTACTGGTCAGTTATCAATTATTCACTGTTAGTTAGTGAGCAATTACCTGGTCATTTACCATCAAGTACTGAGTAATTACCAGCCACTTGCCAGTAATTATCAGTTAATTCCCAATCATTTATCATTAATTACCATTCACTTACCATTATTACCTGTCATTTACCATTAATTACCAGTTAATTACTGTGTAATTGCGTGTAACATCGTTAATTAGTGGAAAGCTACCAGTTATTCACTGTTAGTTACTGCGTAATCACCAGTAATTTACGATTTGTCACTTGGTAATTACCGGTCACTTACCAGTAATTACTAATGAATTACCATTTATTTACAGTCAATTACCAGATAATTACTGATCATTTATGAATAATCGCCTATTTTTTTGTCACGTTTCCTAAGTACTTCCTTAACATTCATAAAATTGGAAAAATTATGATATAATAATAAGACAGTGGGTTGTCTAACGATTCCTACCAATTCGACACCCCAGAAATCGAATATTAATGTAGGTGTTTTCTTAACCAGACCCCTCAGTATCTTTCATCGTCAATTTTTTTGTAATTTGAACGTCAGTGCGGTGTGCAAGGGAGTTCATCCGAAATAATGAGTTAATATTCGATCTCAACAGTGATAAGTTGGTAGTAATCAATATATCACATGCAACTTTTATTTTTTTCATAATTTTTCCATTTTTATGGTCGGTGGGAGATGGGGCAGTCAAAGGACTTATCCAAAAAAAATAATTGAATATTCCAATTTAGCGACCTCAAATTTGTAAGCATCAATATGCTCATAATAGGTAATTACCTGAAAATAAATGGTAAGTGAATGGTAATTAATGGTAAATGATTGGAAATTAACTAGTAATTACTGTCGAGTGGTTGGTAATTACTCAGTAATTGATGGTAAATGACCAGTAATTGATCACTAACTAACAGTGAATAATTGGTAACTGACCAGTAATTAACGGCACGTTACTGTCAATTACACAGTCATTAACAGTAAATGATATATTATTACCAGATGATCAACGGTAAATCATAGGTAGTAATGTGGTAATTGACGGTAAATGGATAGTAATTATCTGGTAATTAATGATGAATGACTGGTAATTAACGGTAAATGATCAGTAACTATTGGGAAATTAACAATAAATGACTGACAGCTAAATAATGGTAAATTGCTAATAATTATCCGGTAATTAAATGATTTGTAAGTCTTTGGTTTATCACTAATAAATAACCAGTAATTGTCTGATAATTGGTAGTAAAACTAAGTAAATGATAGGTAGTTGTGTATAAATTACCAGCTGAAGCAGTTAGATCACTGAAAGGAACCCTCAATAAAATTCTGAGTCAAGTTAAAAGATCTGAGGTCAAATTTAGGTTATTTTGAAATGAAAGAGCCAACATTCACTCTTCCGCGTACATTTTTAGACCATGTAAGTTTTGGAAGTTCACGCGCAATTGGATTTCGCGGAATTTTTCAACAAAGCTTTTTTTTTGGTTTATTACATCGAAGAGCAAAAAATAAGAAGAAGCGAGACGAGATGAAAAAGAAAATCCAAACATCTGTGATAATACGCTCTACATGGATTTCATAGCAACCAATTGTTCGGTAGTTTGGCGTTTACTCGTTGTTTTTCATTAAAATCTCTTCTATCGTCGAAGAAGCTGTGCAAAGATGAAAATCCGCGTTAACTTGTGCACGCGTGTAGTATAATTTATTGTATGTAAAATTGAAACCAATATTATACGACGAGTAAGCATGGAAAACGAAAGAAACTCCATTCCCCTGGATTCGCTCGTTTTCATCGTGTGCATATGAACCCAGTATACGTACACAAAGCCGACAAAAATGAAACGTTATTGCGATAGATACAGGGCAAACATCCAAAATGCGTCGACAAATACCAAAAATAACGAGGCACGGGGTATAGAAAAAACAACACGTATATTGTTCCCTTGCAAAAGCTACATATACGTGGAAGCGAATAAAACAAAAACTTTTGCCAAAGGAATTGTTTAGTATAATGGTTTGTTGTAAAGCAAAGTAAGAAAAAACTATTAAAACACCAGAAGATATTTGATCATGATAATTCGTTGGTTCGTTCGTTTTACGTCGAAAACGCACATGATACTTGTACGAAACTAAACTCTCTATATAGGTGCGTTCATGTGCTCCAAAACATTCAGGAAATTTGAATTTCTTTCGGATTTTTTTTTTTTTTTTTTATAGGCTGCTTATACATTTAAAAATATACGAAAACGATGGTTTATTTAGCATATACTAAAATTGTATAACGAAGGATAATATTGCTAAATTTTAAATCAAGTTTCATACGACGAAGAAGGTGGTTTTAAAGGCATATTAAGTACATGTTTATCGGTGATGATGACGTATATACGAAGGTGTCTGATAGGTTTATCAAAAAGTCATCGAATTATATACGTGTATATGACGCGAAAGTTGACTCTATTTGCATTAACATTCAAAGGCACAATTTATTTACGTATTTACGTAGACAGATAGGTAGTGGGTTTGTTATAATACGCGCGCGGTAGGCAAGTTCTATTTGCATTGGAAGGTATTCGCATGCAGTGTATACGCCTATTCCGAGATACATATTATATTTGTGATATTTTTTGTTTGCTGAAAATTATACCACGCGACGTTTGAAGCAGCGTGAAAACCTTCCAAGTACATTCAAAAGTTTTTCTAAGGATTTAAAATCAATGAACTCGAAGAAAATATCATCTACTAAATGAAGCAGAAGGCGTACCAAACCAACCCTCGAGATTCGAGTATCAATTTATAATTATTAAACCTAGGATTATTCTGATTATAATAGACGAACGTTATTAAAATAAGAATATTCCAAAGAATCAATAATATTCGAGGTACATTATATAAAGTACAAGTTCAAAGAAATGAGCTAATTGAAAATTTATAAAGGATGTTTCGTTAGCGTATGATAATATTAAAAAGGCTAATACGCCAGACTCCGTATATGGGTGTTATGATGATTACCTACCTGTCTGGAGATTTCTTGCGGTTGTACAGAAAATTTCATTTTTATTTCATGCTATAAGTTTCGCTTTGAAATTCTCATAAATTTTAATCGTTATAATTGGTACGTTATCTTCCATTGGTTCCATTCAATAAACTAAAATGGAGCAAAAAATTTCAAACCAAGAAAAACATGGCTAGATCACAAGGGGAAGAGGAAATGAAAAGTAATCTCCAACTATGACTTCAAGGCGCTATCTCTCTTATTTTTCAAGTTATATAGCAAAAAAAAAAAAATTTAATGCCTTGTAACTTGAAAAATAAGAGAGATAGTGCTTTGAAATAGAAAATTATTTTAAAAAAGCCAAATCAGCGTCACAGGTGTGTTGCATAATGTTGACATGTATCTTCTAACTTTTTTGAAATATTTCAAATTAGAAAATATTTTTGCATAGTTAAATAAAAATTATACAATCGTCTATCATTACGAGGTTTTGATCTAAAATTTCAAACTGAGTAAATTTTTCAACTTCTTCAATTTTTTATTTTTTTAATGTTTTTTACTTTTATTTTTTCAACTTTTTTGGTTTTTTATTTTTTAATTTCATAAATTTTTCAATTTTTTTAATTTTTCCAATTTTTTTTTTGATTTTTTTATGTATTAATTTTTTTATTTTTATTTTGACTTTTTTCCATTTTTTTAGACATATTCATGTCAATATTCCAACGTAAAATGCAAAAATCATTCTTAATCATTTTTTATTGCTAGTTTTGATCAAAAACTTCAAATCAAGCATGTCACGTTTTCAGAAAATGACCCCCAGCCCTGAGACATATCCATGTTAATAACAAGTAATTAGCCCATAATGAACGATAAACGACCAGCAATTATCTAGTAACTAACGATAAACAATCCACTTATATCCCCTCCTGATTGATTTAGAAGGTTCATTTTTTCGATTGGCTCAAAAAGAAACAATTCTTGCATTTTTGACCCCTCAGCACTTCCACCCCCAAATTTGGGCATATCTGAATTTCGACCCAAGGTCGTCCCCACTTATATATATATATATATATGATCCACCAACAAACTGAACCGATTGAGTGAATTGGAGCGATTTAGGTCTGTATCGAGCGGAGTAAATAATTTTAGTGTTCGGGAGAAAAAAGATTTTTTTTTCAATTAAAATAAACATCTGACATATTCAAAAATGATCGTAATGTTCTTCTAGGACTCCAAAACGAATTTTGTTGAAATCTCCCTCCCCCTTCTCATTTGCCGTAGGTCGATAGACTGTAATAGCCTGGTTTTCATGACTATATGATATAAAAAATCAGGCTAAAGAGTGACACTTTGAAATTCCTCTTGAAATAAATAATTTCCGCCTAGGCGAGTTAGGCATAAATTTCAACACGCTAAAAATTGAATGAGCCTAATACAGCGGTTTTTACGATTGCGGAATTCGATTTTGGCTCCCATTTGAGCAATGATCCCTAATTGGGCACCCGAAGGAAGGGGTGATTTAAAACCAAAAATTTGTCAATTTTTGGACATTGGTATCGCTTTACAAAGCTCCAAAATTGTCTTAGACCATAATAATTTCACGATCCCAGAACAGCAGGTTTAAAAACCCCTATACCAAATCCCATACCTATTTGTGCAAATTTCACAAAATTTGAAAAATTTGAGTCTAAAAAGTAAAACTTTTCATAGATTTTAAATCGCATCATAAATCGACACCGATATCCAAAATTTGGCGAAATTTGAATTTCGAACTTCCTCTTCGGTATCACAATTGGCGGATGTTTGAGAATTATTATTTGCGTAAATTGGAAATTTTCAAAAATGCCTTATTTCCGCATGTCGTAGCTCCCACTCACCTTTCTGTCGATCGTCTTTTATCGGGTGGGATCAAATTTTTGAAAATTGAAAATTACTCGTGTCGAAGACAGAATTCGTGTTTTTATTTCAATTTTTTATTTTCTTTTGGTTGAAAATGCTTATACGTTAAAATTATTTCAAAGTCAGATCGGAATATGTATGAAGCTAACACTTGCGGTTTATTGTTTTTTGAGCATTTTTCTAATATTTGAAACGGATGCTACGATTCTCCCTTTCTCTATAGTGAAAATTCAACCTAAAGTTCAAATTCACCGTTTGGTCTACCCGAGTATTTCAAGGTTTCTTACCTCAAAACTGCGGTTTTACGAGTTCGCTGTAAAGTGTGACGTTGAAAAACGTCAATCCAGCTTTATGATATGTCAAACAAGGAGAAGGGAGAAGAAAAAGAAGAAGAAGAAAAAGAAGAAGAAAAAGAAGAAGACTGTGCGTACATTGAGAAATGAAAAATATATATACGAAAGTTTTTACTCTGGCGTAGGTAAAATTTCCTCGTACATTGGAAGTTCGTCGCCTGTCATTTATTTAACAAAAAATACAAGCTCATCGAAAATTAATATGAAAAAAGTTTGTTATTTTTTTGGCCTCGTGTTAGCGTTATACGAATACCATTACCAAAGCTTTTTTTTTTCACTCGATTTTGCGCGGATATAACGAACTCTTTGTAATGTTGACGGTTAAATTTAAATTTACGACTGTATTTGTAAAAACGTTGGCGCGATTTGGTATATGTGTGAATAGGATGAACCCTAAATTCGAGCGAATATTCGATAGTTTGTTATGTTTCGAGGGTTTACCTCTCCGTTTTGTCACGCTGCTACCGTGTTTCGATTTTTATATTCAATTTTTCACGTAATTCTTGACAGATTCGTAATATGTACGACAAATGTGAGAAAACCTTCGAAAGGGTAATTTGGTTAACAGCAGTTTTTTTTTTTTTTTTTACGAAGCATTGAAGAACGCTGAAATGGAAACATTCATCTTTGGTGATATTACCATTATTGAAAAATAATATTTACATATAAAAATAAATGATAATAATGAATTGAAAATAAAAAAAAAAAAAAACGTATCGGTGTGTAACTTGTTGCATATACGAGGGAAAGTATTAGGAAGAGATATTCTGTAGTAAATTTAAGTACCTACCTACATAGCATCGTATCTGTGTTCAATGTTCATAGTGTGCAAATTGCAAAATAATGAGGAAAATCTATTTGAGTGATGGTGACAAAGTGCTTTAGGTAGATGATACGGTTACGTGTGTACGTGTAGCAACCGCAATGACCTCGATAAATTTTTTCTTGCTTTTGATGCGTTCGCTCATAAATCGCAGCATCGTACGTAGGTAGGTACAAGCTGAATGAGCTAAAATGAGGAAATGCTCTATATCATGGAGGCCTTATTATAATAAAGCATAGCTCCATGATACCGTTTCTAGAGCTATTAATCATGTCCGACCAGCGAAGAGAATACGGGTAGCTTGACATTCAACGATATCGAGAGTTTATCATAGAAGGAGCCCCAATTCCGGTATGAAGACTTGTGATACAGGGTGACGATGAGCTGTCATTTTCTATTACCGATTTCCGGTGGTGGAAGCGAGATGGAAATAAAAGTGAGGTAATTTTTGCTTTTTTTAAAATTATTCCGCTTCGATGGAAAGATTTCGTACGTTTGATACCTAGATCGAGTTATGTACAACTTAATGGCAACGATTAATTGAGATATTTTATTTAAAAAATTCAATTTTTTTTAAATCAAGTTGGAAATTTTGATAAATGAAGATCAGGTAGCCACTTTGAAATAAGCGATGATAATTCACACGACGATGTTAGGTTAATTGAATGAAAATTTATGCGTATGTAAAAAAAAAGCTTCGTACAATTTCGAACCCAAACAGGTTTTCCCAAGTAAAACTTGTAAGAAAAAATGGAAAACTTCAAAACACAACTGGTAACCAGAACGAAAACCCAACGTCATATTTTCAAAAAATAGTATAAAATTGAAAATAACAGTGAATACTTAGTTAATACTCCCTATACAGGTAGATTTAGGTACATTACTGAACTTGCTCAACAAATTTCACTCTCCCAGCTTAATCGGGGGAGGGGGGATATGCGTAAGACAAAATCAAAAAATGGTAAAAACCAAACAAGAAGTTAATTGTGGTCCTTGAGGGGTGGAGTTGGGTGCAATTAATGCACATTCAACATTTACATGTCAAATTTTTAATCCTCAGTTCAATTAAGAGATGATATATTGTTCGGGACAATCTGAAAAACGACAAAAACCACGCTTACTAAATCTACATACTTGGAAAATTTTAACCTGCAAATTCGATGAAAATTTGATAAAAATGAATAAAAAGTGCAAAAAAATGATCACAAATCAAGAAAAAGTATTGAAAACTAGGTGAATCTTGATCATAAATATGAAAAATATCATCAAATATTGGGTAAAAATTTCATAAAAATAGGTAATAAAATCAAAAATTAATCTTATATCAAGAAAACCCGTTGAAAAACGTGTAAAAATTGACCTAAACTATGAAAAAATGGTTTAAAATCTTCAAAAATTGGATAAAGTTGACAAAAATGGGAAACTTGACCCAATATAAAAAAAAAAATATATCGAAAATTGGGTAAAAAATTACTTGCAATAGTAAAGAGTGAAAAAAGTTGATCAAAAATTGCGAAAATTGTAGAAAAATGACCGAGCGGGGGGAGGGGGATTGACCTAAATCATGGAAAAAATCAATGGAAATCATCGAAAATTTGGTGAAAATTTAATAAAAATTGTACAAACGTGCAAAAAGTCGATCAAAAATCTCAAAAAAAATGGGTGAAAATTGTAAAAAGTTGCCTAAAAGGGTAAAATATACTGAAAATTTACAAGCGCACCCTAAAAATTTTTAGGGGAAGGGGGCTAAAATTAAAATCCTGAGCGCGGCTAGGGTGAAATTTTGAAAAAAAATGCTGTTTTTAAGCCATAAAAAGTGCATTTTTCGGAGTTTGAGTTTCAAATTTTGAAGTCTCATCAAGAAAGTGATACATTTTCAACGATTTGGTTATTAAATTCAGTCTGAATGTAAAAAAAATTCAATTTTTTCACGCTCAAAGAAAGACTATAGCGTCAGTAGCTGCCTTTTTGGTGCGTCACTAAGAAAATTGATCAAAAGTCATGAAAAAAGATTGTAAAATTGACTGTGAAAAAAATTAATAAAGATTATCGAAAATCGTAAAAAAATTTGAAAAATTGATCAATAAAAAAATCGTTGAAAATCTACGAAAATTAGGTAAAATGTTGCCTAAAATCAGTAAAAAGTGAAAAAAATTATTAAAAAATACATGATCGACCTAAATTATGAAAAAAAAAAATCATCAATGAATACCATCGAAAATTGGGTAAAACTTGAATAAAAATGGATAAATAGAGCAAAATTTCATATCAAAATAAGAAAAAAATGTTGAAAAATCACTGAAAATTGACTTAAAATATGAATAAAATCAGTAAAAGAGCATTGAAAATTAGATAAAAATTAGAATAAATGAGTAGGTTAAAAATGCAGAAAATTGAAACGGAATTCTGAAAAAATGGTTAATATATGTGAAAATGGACCCAAACTATGGGGGAAAAAAACGATGAAATTATCAAAATCGTTCAAAAATTTAGTGAAAATGGTTAAAAAATGCAAAAAATTGATCAAAAATCAACCGGAAATTTTGAAAAATGAATAAAAACTGACCTAAAATATGAAACAAATTGTTAAAAATCGTCGAAAATATGATAAAAAACTGGAGTAAAATGGTTAAAAAGTGAAGAAAATTTATCGAAAATCACAAAATAATCTGTACTATGTAATCCTCGGAACAAATTGCAGACGATTCAGACATCGTACGAGAGTAGTTGATGTATTAAAATGTGGCTGAAGTCCAGGGATGGGAGAGTTGCTCGGATTCGCGTGTAACACCTCGGGTGGTGCATTTTTAGCCATCTAAAATGCAACTAAAAAAAATAGAAAAAGTGATGGTCAAAAATACATTTGTCAATATTTTGGTATTCCACCGCTCATAATTCCCCCCTCCCCCCGTGGATCTTGGGGGCTGAAATTTTGGTTGTGGGGGAAATTTTGAATGCTCTTTACACAGCTGTGAAAAATTTTTCATCTGGCGTGTAACATTTGGGGTACTTTCGTTGTGCGAACGAAGCGTTTAACCGGTGGTGAAAGCAGTGATTTGAATAGTCGGTAGTGAAGGTATTGAAATTCGGATGAAAACTATTCAAAAGTAGTGAAAAGATTGAAAAAACTGATCGTTGACGAATCTGTTGATTAATTTCTCATTTTACTCAAAAACAACAAATTTTTGCCTATCGCGAGCATCGTTCCACTCGACTGGCAGTATGGATGTTAATAGAATTGCATACTCGGTTTGCCGTAAATACACGTTTTGGATAAGGAATGCGCACAACAGCTACGAGTTATCGACAATATCGAAATATTTATGATTTATCAGTGGTGTTTCTTCAGCGTGTTTCTTACCTTGCTGAATATAAATGATATGGTTTTGTGCAAGATGTAAGAGCAGATTAAAATTAATCAATTGAACGCTAAATAAATATCAGTGAAATGCATCTACCCGATTTTTATTTCATTTCGTTTCTTTTTCGTAATTTTTGTAATTTTAATTAAAATGAGTAAAACGCTAAGCTAACAATTAAAAATCTTCTTTTCTTCTTTTACGAAATTATCTCACAAAAAAACTGACAACAGATTCTTGTTCAATAGCTCAAACTACTCTCATAAACGCCATTCGCGAGATAGAAGTATTGAAATTTCAAAAATTCGCATTGTTAACGGTAATCAAAAAAATGTACAGAAATGCGAGTAAAATGCAAGAATAGATCTAAAATTACCAATGAGTTTCGAAAAATAACTGAAAATTGATCCAAAATGTGAAAAAAATTGTTATGAAAATCATTAAACCTAGGTTTAAATTCTACAAAATGTGAAAATTGGGTAAAATTGACAAATATGTATTGAAAATGCAAAAAATAGCTTTTAAATCGCGAAAAAGTATTGGAGAAAAATGTGAAAAATTGACCCGATAATATATTGAAAAATCTTTCAATATCATTGAAAATTAACCTAAAATGTTGATAAAAATCGTTAATAGTCATCGAAAGTTGATCGAAAATCACGAAAAAAAACCCGTAAAAATCATTGAAAATTGGCCAAAAAAAATTGACAGAAATGAGTAAAAGTTAACTAAAAACTGTTGAAAACTATTGATAATTGACCTAAAATATGAGAAAAAAATGTTGAAAATCATTGAAAATTTAGTAAAAAATTGACAGAAATGCGTATAATTGATCAAAAATCACAAATCACAATAAACGGAGCATTTTCAACCCATTTTTGTTAAATTTTTGACCAATTTTCAGAACTTTTAACTCGTTTTCGCGTCTAATTTTCATCCTATTTTTCCGTACGATTTTTGGTAAATTTCCTGTATTTCTGTCTTTTTTTTATGCACTTCGTGATGATTATTAACGATTTTTTCCATATTTTAGGACAATTTTCAATGGATTTTCAACAGTTTTTCACGATTTTTAGTGAATTTTGTGTACTTTATATCCATTTTGGTCAATTTTTCATCCAATTTTATGCGTTTTTCAAAGATTTTTTTTTTAATGATTTTCGATGAATTTTCTACGTTTTTAACCCATTTTGTCAAATATTTTCACAAATTTTAACGATTTTTAACAATTTTTTTTGTTATTTTAAGTACAATTTTACTAGATTTTCAACAGTGTTTCATGATTTTGCACAATTTTAGTGTGACGGGGGGGGGGGGGGGGGGAGTAGAGAATCAAAATTGTTTTGAAATTTTCACAGTCAAGGGCTGATTCATTATTTCTTACACAGATATGATTTTACAAGCTCAAACCAAGATTAGAAATTTTTCGTCCAAACAATTCATCAAAATATCTCCTCTCCTCTTCTCAGTCTGAGATCATCAGTATGATATAAAAGCACTTTGATGTAACATAGGAAGCAGTATGAAGAAACTCTTCGAAAATGCTCGAATTAGCCACCTAAACCCAATATTAGTCCACCGTTGGGTTGAAATTTGGTAGACTCGAAGGCAAATCAGATCTTTTTATAGTACTCGTAATTGGATAGGATTAATTTTTTTTTTCATTTTTGTATCTCTGGTTTACTTTTGCTCAGGTTTACAACGATCATTTAAATCATCAATTTAAATTAGCTTGACGCCAGTATTATCCTCGGTTGCGTATCTATGTAGCTTCGACAAACAACCATAAAATATCGCTATTAGTGACGTTCTTAATCCAACATCGTCGCGTGATGGTTTTTCATGAAAAAAAAAAAAAAAAAAAAAAACAGAAAACAAAAAAACAACCACTAATACGCTTATGTCGCTTAATACAATTTTTTCTCGTTTTTTTTTTTCTTCGTGTAATAACAAATCCTCGTAACAATTTTTAACCCTTTCGACGAGGCAACGGATTATCGCAGCAGCAATCGTTTCGAGTTATCCAATATGATGGTATTAGAAGGTACATATGTCCATATTTTATCATGTTTGCGTATACTGCGGTTCTAAAATACCGTATGTATTTGTACGTGTGTAAGTTAGTCGGTGTATATGTGATTGTATGCTTAGTATAACCGCAAACACTAGACAATTTCACGTTGAACTATGCATTAGGTATTTTCCTTAGGGTTTATGGTGATTTGCAAATTTTTCAAATGTGTTCTTTCTCTGTTCTTCGATGGGTGAACATTTATTTTTCTTTTCGGCTATGCTTTCGATGCAGTTTGCACTTTCGTATACGGTATATATTTATGAAAACCTTATTACATTAGTACATCGATAAATAGCTGGTATGTTGAGAATAACGATAAAACGTTGGCTCGTGTAATACTCATCGCATAAAATGTATCCACGTTATTAAATTCGACACAGAATAACTAACCCGTCGTGTAATACTTCTCGGGGTAGCGGATTTCTTTAGCCTTTCGTCCGTCCTCTCGCCGTGTTCGTATCATTCTTCTCCGACTGGCTATGTATCTTTGAAATGTATACGATAAAAACCGGCCATAGAGTAAGGGTAGGTATGCGTTGGTATAATATACGAATATATGTGTACGTATGTACCATGTAGTACATACATATATGTATTATAAATACGAAAAAGTCATTATTTAAATTGAATAGAATGTGTGTGCCGTCTTGTCTGTAGGCATTTCTGATTTACAATTGGCGTTCCACTGTAACAATCTATCGCCTACGCTGCCCCGTACCCATGTACCATTTTTGTGAGCACCTCGCAATCCATCGGAATACCATAGTTCGTTACTAAAACCCAAGCAAGCATCACGCAGATAACCCTGGTGTATAATAAATCAACGTAAAACCTTAGTTTTTAGCTTACTTTTTTTTTTTCACCGCTTGTGGTTGAGCGGTTCTCACGTGTATTTTTTTTTCGGCCTTTTCGCCTGTTTTATAGTATGGCAGATGCTGGGGCAAAAAAGGGAAGGGTGGTTTTGGTTGCGCTTGTTTTACAGGTGATGCTGGTGGCGGAGGTGTTTGAACGAATTAAGTACGTAGTATTTTTATTCGATAGGATCTGAATTCTGCGTCTGTATTGGCCATGGTTCGGAATCGAAACCGAATTTCGCCATTAGGCGTTTCTTTTTGCGTATTTCTCTCGATTAACGAGACTGTAATTTTGGTAGCCTCCAAGTTATATGATGAAATACGTTTCGATTAAGTAATGAAGCGTTTCTCTCTCTCTCTCTCTCTCTCTCTCTCTCTCTCTCTCTCTCTCTCTCTCTCTCTCGAAGTATATAATGAAGGTTTACGACTGACTTGTTGGTGCCGTGGTAAGCTGCGGATGTTTTGATAATTATAATTCGTGTACTGATTATATGGACTTTTTTCGTCTACTTGTGGTTTGTTATACTTGAAAGATATCAAAAACTTGATTGATTTAAATTTCAAAGACTAGTTTAATAATATTGATGTGGTGAAGTACCACTTGTAGATCACTTTTCTTCGCTTCTCTGAAAAAGGTCAAAATTAATTTAAAATACCATACGAAAGAATGGGGTTTTGGCATTATGATGGGGATAGTTTTAAAATCCTTATATCACACTCACAAATGGTGCGAAAATTTAAGGAGCTCGATTGTGGATCACCCTATCCTAAAAAGTGTCTGAAAAGTTTTTCAAAAAACATATCATCAGTAAGAAAATACTTCCTTTACTATCCCATTCACCATATATTTCAATATTTTCATTTTATATTTGTGCTTCTTCGTTTTGGAGAAATCTAAACGATCAGGATGTCCTACTGCTCTTGACGGTTATGAAAAAGTCATGAATTTTGTCTTCAATCCTCTGTCCAAATTATAACTAATTGTTTAGTGAATCTTGATTTTTTGGTAATGCTACGACGTTCTCCCCTGGTCGCTTCGCAGCCTAACCCCCACCTCTCATTTCTCTAAACAACTGAGATTTTCAATTTAGATAATAAAAATAACGGAAAGCAAATAAAATATAATTAATATTAAATCAATAAATCGCTTACTTTAATTTTCACGCGAAAGATGTCCCGTATAGTCAAGCACATGAGGGTTTGATTCTGTCTTTTTTTCTATCACGAAAATAAATTTTTACGTATAAAAAAATGGCGAAATTCAAGCTCCAATGAAGAACGGTCAGACTTGTTCGGGTTGTCAATATGAAAAACCAACAGCTACAAATAATCTAAAGTTTAAAATTTTCAAAAAATAATCCAAGGTTTGGCAGAGGTTTAGAGAATGAGTAACAAGTGGTATGTGAAAAAATTGCTCTACTTGAGATTTGAAGGAGCAGCGATTTAAAAAACGTTTAAGATGATCGTCAAAATAAAAATCATAATTTTTTGGGATCGTTACTTCTTCAAATCTTGAGTCGAGTAATTTTTCCCCACGACTATTTTTACTTATTTCCTAAACCTCTACCCAACGCTACGTTATTTTTTCCAGAATTGTCAATTTTTGATTTTTCATGTTGGTAACACTATTACATAGAAATTGGCCATTTTCCGAGTATGGAGTATTTACATAATAAGCAATCATTCAAACAAATCAGCGCTGGACAAGTCTGACTGTTCCCTTTTAAGTGGAGCTCAAAGATGGTCCTAAATACTAATTTTTGGATCCTTCGTTCTTGATATTTCGCCAAATTTTTACCCTCGCGTTGTTTGGCCCTGGCACTTGTACTTTTCAAAAATATTCTAGCATCGCTTCTCTTCCTACTCATGTGTTATGTGAGGAGGTTTTTATGGGGGGGGGGGGATTGTCTTGCCTGTTTTTTGAATGGAAAAATTTGTGAATGTAATGAAAAAGTAACGGATTTTTGTTCAAAATTTGCTAAAAATTTAGAATGAGAGTGAATAAAAGTACAGGTTTCTTGAACACAAAGTTTAAAGAAGGCCTCAGAGAGTGGTAAAAGATTTTCCCCTTTCTAAGATTTCTTTTGAAAATTTTGACCTCATAGTCCTTCATTGGCCCTCAATATACTCGAAAATCTATGCTGAGCTTTATTGTTTTATATGAAGGAAGTAGTGAAGTAAGGGGCCAGAGTTTTGGCCAAAATCTTTTTTTCAGACCTTGGAGACCAACTTGTACTGGATAGTTTGAAAATCCCAACAGGGGGTTGATTCGCCTTTCTTATCTGGTGATGCTTTGTAGAGAATAATAGTTTTTTACTCTTTGAGCCTTAAAAATTTACAAGTTCGATGGGCCAAATAATCCTTCCCGAACTATTTTGTCCGGGTATGTTATTTCTAATGCACTGAACTATCAAACAAGTCATAGGAAAAAATTAATAAAAAAGAAAATTTAGAAAAACTTTTCTACCAGCTCTAAAAAATTGAGGAAAGAAAATTTAGAAAAACTACCTCATGGTCCACCTATTCGTACTTCGTTTGAAAAATACCAAAAAAATGGAAAAACCATGACATACTATGGTTATTACCAATGAAATTACAGTAATCACTGATTAAATCGCAATAATTACTGATGAAATTACGATAATCATTGATTGAATTGTAGTAATTACCGAATAAATTACAGTAATTACTTATGAAATTACGGTAATTACTGTTAAAATTGCGGTAATTATCTATGAAATTGCGGTAATTGCTTATGAAATTACGATAATCGTTGATAAAATTATGGTAATCATCGGTAAAATTACGATAAATACCGACGAAATTACGGTAGCTACTGATGAAATTACGGGTATTAATAATGAAATTACGGTAATTACCAATGAAATTGTGGTAAATACCGATGAAATTATTATGCAAAAAATCAGAAGAATATATCACCAACGACGTATTATAATAAAAAAGGTCGCACCGCCAAGAGGAACCCCTCTCATCCTTGCGATCACTCCACGTAATTAATTACACGCACATTTTAAAGATAATTTCAATGAAGGCCGCGAATTATAGCGAAAGGAATGTTGCAAATGAGAGTATAACGGTGAGGCATAAGAAGTAGTTTTTATTCTGTGTGACGAAAAATATGGAGGGAAACAATATTTAAAAATAAAAATTTGTGTAAAAATTCTTCCATGAAAAAAAAAATTATTTTTCACTTGAAATACAGGCACTGGGAGGTGATTTCTCTCAGTCGACACGTTCATTAAAAAATAAAAATGTTGCCAACTTGCTCAAACAAACCAACCACAAATACATCGGACTCGCAGGTATCAAACAGCTGGAGATACGAACCAGTAGGAAAATATATCACAAAAAAAAAAAAAAAAATGTTGGGCACAATACGAAACTGTAGAATTTTGAGAATATTTAAAGAAAAAATTTTGATTACATATTTACCAGTAGAAAACATCATTTTGAAGCCACCTAGAAAATAATGACGAGGTGAAAATATGTTTGGAAGTGAAACAAATCTGGAATATGGTACAAGTTTTGTAGTTTGAACATGACAAGCTATACCCCAAATCCGAACATTTTTACTCGCTACATTCTGGTCCCAAAAAAATAGGCTAAATGGTGCACATTAAACGTTTAATTATACTTGCGCACAAATAAATGAATTATTCATACCTACAAATAAATCAGACATGAAATAGTAACGAATGCAGTAGTATACGTATATTTAATCTTCGAAAAAAAAAAAAGTCACCAATGACGTGACTTTGGCTGGAGGTATTCAGACTTATCATGATCAGTCTGAGCTTTCTTCTTAATTATTGTTTGCTTCCTTCGGAAACTCGTAAACCTACCGTACCGTATACGCTTATAAATGTCACTCGGCTCATAAAAAACGACGGTATCCTCGGCGTTGCGGAATTTGTACAAAGCTTCTCGAAGGAAGTGATAATAAAAGTGTGGAAAATCGTAAAATCATCGACAAACGAACGTTATTATTGAGAAAACCGAACATACAAAATACATACTTTGTACGTAAAAGGACGACGAGCTGGAGTAAGATTGCTTCAAAGGGTTGACGAGAATTGTGTATTGTGATGCTGGGAGGGGATTCGTGCGTTACGTTGCGTTGTCGAAATATGAACGCATTGTCAACGTGCATAGCTGAAGTCTGCGTCAGATAGGGGGGGGGGGTAGAGAGGATGGGACCCGGGTAAAAAACTATATCGTTGCAAAAGGCTGCTTCCTTTTATACTCGGCTCCCAAAGACTGGAAAGGCGGCGTGTAGGTCGTCTCGATTGTAAAAGTAATTATGCCGAAATGTACTGAAAACAATTTAAAGCAACATTAACTTTGTAAATCTGCAGTTTATTACGTCGTATAAGAAATAACGCTAGCGGTATAGTT
This sequence comes from Ferrisia virgata, assembly GCA_900060175.1. Lineage (NCBI taxonomy): Eukaryota > Metazoa > Arthropoda > Insecta > Hemiptera > Pseudococcidae > Ferrisia > Ferrisia virgata. The sequence goes on from FIZR01012973.1 coordinate 19,115, forward strand.
GTGCCAGTCGTAGCAGCCAGAAGCTAGCAAACCGGCGCGGGCAAGCGTTAGTCTACGAAACTATACGTAAAATTTCGTCTTGCTAGTCGTAGTCGTAGTCGTAGTCGTAGTATAAACCTAGCCCAAGAAACTAAAACCTATATTTTGTTGCGAAGACGTCGTAGTCGACTGTTTGAATAAAGCTTTATGCGAAGACATTTTGTTTGGGGCTAAGAGAAGAAACTTTGTTGTAAGCTTTCAAGTTTTGGGATATTCGTTGGTTCGACTTGGGTTTCTCTGCCTACGCTGTTTGCCTGTTCTGCGTTCCTCGAGTTGTGTGTGCGTTGGCAAAGCTAAACTGTTAATTTTATCGGGAATGACCCTTTCGTATTAAAATTTTCAACTGTGCCGGTGTTTGCTAAAAGGATTAAAAGGCTTATGCGTATAATTGCGTCGTCTTATGTAGCGTGTCGTATTGTGTTGTATACGAAGTCGACGAACTATATATGGTTCGATTTAAACGTGTATGAATTTTGTACCATTATTATTATTTCCGCTTATTACGAGAGTATTTTAAATTCAGATTTTTTTTATCACACGTACTTGAAGAGAGTGATATTACCGTGATACCGAGAATTTTTATGCTTCCAATTCAAATAATTTTAATTGGTGGGTATGTACGGGGGGGGGGGTTTGGTCAAGTGCATGTGATTGATGTGTAATCTTCGTTGATTTTATTCTTAATTAAAGACGTAATTATTCACTTAGTTGTGAGAGCAAATGTAATGGTATAATACTCGAGTCATTTTTCCATTTTTCAAGTTATTTATAAATATTTTCTCAAGTTATCCCAGAGGAACAAAATAATTATTAAATTACCTTTAGTCGAGAGGTTTCCTGGCTGATAGATTAAATTCCTGGCTCACGTTTCGTTCAAGGTTTCTAAACCCCACAATTATGTTTTGCACAATAATTGTACAATATTGTTTACTGAATAATTTTTCAATACTAATATTATTCGTCGTGCTTTATTTTTATTCATTTTTTTTTCCTTACAGATTTCGATACGATCGAAGTAATGATTAATGAAACGGCAACGTTACCATGTAAAATAAAGTTACGACAAGAAGATAAAATCACGCTGGTAATTTGGTATAAAAATGGAAGCTCTGTACCAATATACAGGTCAGAATTTTTTTTCTTTTTAGATTTATCGTTAGTTTGACAGAATTTATTATTTTCATGATGAAAAATGTAGCGTATGCAAGTGCGCTGTCTGTGTGAAGGGGACTTGTAAATGAGAACATGGAAGCGTGTTTGCAAAGTCTCTTAAATGCTGAGTGTTTTTTTTTTTTTATATGCTATTTTCAGCTCTTAAAATACTTCTTCTGATACGACGCGAAACATTTATAAATAAAAAACACAGTTATTAGGAACACCCAGCTGGTGACTCGGTGAATTTTGAGTTGAAGATCATTCACAGTTTGTGGTATGGTTTCGGAGGAGGGGGAAACCAAAAGAATCCGCAATCTAACCGAAGCTAGATTGGGAGGTTCACCACGGCTACGGAGAACACAATTTTGAATCCTATCTCAGGAAATGGGAACACAAAAACTACCTTCCACACATAGAAAAACTTGGGCAGC